>JAZHYW010043360.1:0-66486 GCA_037355805.1 Ixodes ricinus
AAGAATGAGATGAAGTGATGCGTCTTGAGTCCGCCCGAAGCCCAGCACGAGATGCAGAGCCCCCGCTCTCTATGCGCTTCGTCGTCTTCGAACCCCGGCTATCCAACATCTCCCCTTTTCCTTATTGTCCAAAACGACTTGGTGGCTTGACCAATCTTCCCGCTCGTGTAGTGTACCCACGTTGTGGCTCTACGTCAACACTGAGTGGTTCATCGTCACCACTGAGTGGTTCATCGTCCTGGTGGCCGTTGTGTAAGCTTGTACCTGGCAAATCATCGTACGACATCTCATCGTCCTCCTTGTTTTCGCTTCGATCAATAACCAGAAACTTCGCGTTTCGCCGGACAGTGCCATCCTTTGTGGATACCCAATATGAGCGCGGCGAATCGGCTTTCTTGAGTACTGTCCCCCCTTTATTTAGGTCCTTGATCCAGACTTTCTGTGATGACTGAAGCTCTGGCAGGTTCCTAACTCCATGATGCCTGTTGAAGCCAGACGCTTGCTTGTCTTTTGCTTGTCTCTCGCTCTCTTTAAACAGGGAGAGGTCAGGTGTTTTCGGGTTGAGCAGATGTGGTAGGACCGGCACCTGGGTTCGAATCTTTCTGCTGAACAAGAGCTCTGCGGGACTGAATCCACAAGCTAATGGTGTAGCACGATATGCAAGAAGCGCTCTATAAGGATCACTTGACTTCTTAAACTTCATTTTTGCTATCTTGACGGCCGCCTCTGCTGCACCGTTACTTTGAGGATACTTTGGGCTTGACGTGACGTGTCGAAAGCCCCATTCTTTGCTAAATGACACGAATGCCGATCGAAATTGGGGGCCATTGTCTGTAATGACCGTCTCAGGTATCCCGTGTCTAGCGAAAATAGACTTTGCTTTTAGAATGGTTGTTTCCGGTAATAAGTCTTCGAGGAGGG
Organism: Ixodes ricinus; assembly: GCA_037355805.1. NCBI lineage: Eukaryota > Metazoa > Arthropoda > Arachnida > Ixodida > Ixodidae > Ixodes > Ixodes ricinus. The sequence goes on from JAZHYW010043360.1 coordinate 922, forward strand.
CTACTTCGAAGTATCTAGAATAATAATCAGTAATAAGGAGATAGTTCTTGCCTTCCGCGTAGAAGATGTCCATGGCCAGCTTTTGCCAAGGGCGTTCTGGGAGCGGAGTTGGGATCAGTGGTTGGCTTCTGTGTTGCCTCTGGTGCAGACAGCTGGCACACCTTTCAACCGTTTCTGTAATGTCTGTAGTGATGCCAGGCCACCAACACGACTCTTTGGCTCTTCTTGAGCACTTGACAACGCCCTCGTGTCCATCGTGTAGAAACTGCAGTACTGAAGGTCTCATTGAGAGGGGTACAAGGTATCGCGAGTTTCTCATTATTATGCCGTCATACAATGTAAGTTCGTCTTTGAACTGCCAGTATTGAAGGCAGTCCTGAGATGTTTTTGATTTGCTTGTGGGCCACCCTTCTGTTATGTACTTTTTCAAAATGCTCATGGTCGGGTCATTGTCTTGAGCTGCCGACAGTTGTTCCCGACAGACATCTGAAGCCGGTACGTGATGAATGAGAGCATGCTCGAATTCTGTTATCTCTTCTGCTATGCACAGGCCGTCTTCATTCTTGAGAGGTTGTCTCGATAGGGTGTCTGCGACTACGAGGTCTTTTCCCGGAACATGTTCCATTGTGAAGTCGTACCTCATCATCCGGAGACGCATTCGCTGAAGTCTGGGTGTAAGATCGTCCACAGGCTTTCTGGTAAACAGTGGTACGAGAGGCTTATGATCAGTCTCAATGTGAAAGGTTAGTCCTACAAGATAGTCCTTCAGCTTTTCGCAGGCCCAGGTGATTGCATACGCTTCCTTTTCTATTTGAGAATAGCCTCTTTCCGTTTCAGATAATGATTTTGAAACGTAGGCAACTGGTCGGAGAGTTTCATCTTTCTGATGCTGCATGAGCACTGCTCCTATACCGTAGCTCGAGGCGTCTGCTGATAATATTGTCGCTTTTGTTGGAGAGTAGAGTGCCAAGACTGGTTGAGATGTCAGGCTTGATTTTAACCTCTCGAACGCTTGCTGCTGAGGAGTTTCCCAGACAAATTCGACATCCTTGTGGAGCAGCTCTCGCAAGGGTTGAAGTACATCTGCTAGGTTTGGTATAAATCTTGCAATAAAGTTTACCATACCGAGGAACCTCTTTAGCTCTGTTGTATTCGTCGGAGGAGGCATGTTTAAGATACTTGATATTTTTTCATTATCTGGGCTTACACCCCTGTGATTAATGACGTGTCCAAGGAACTGAATTTGTTCCTGAGCAAACACGCATTTCTGTACGTTTAGGGTGATCCCATTTTCTTGCAATCTTGTGAGGACTCTTCGGAGACGAATGTCGTGTTCCCTCCGTGTGTCGGCCCATATCAAAATATCATCGATAAGGCACGTGACTCCTTCCAATCCTTCAAGAATTTGGTGCATCATTCGCTGAAAGATCTCCGGCGCGCAGGAGATTCCAAATGGTAGTCGATTAAATTTGTACCGGCCAAACGGTGTGATAAAAGTCGTAAGCAGCGTCGACTCTGGGTGCAACTTGATTTGGTAGAAGCCTGAATAGGCATCGAGATGAGAAAATATTCTCGCCTGCCCAAGAGTCGCTAGAAGAGGTTCCACGCTCGGTATCGGGTGGTACTCCCTCAGAACACTTTTATTAAGTGATGTGTAATCAACGCAGATGCGAACATCACCATTCTTCTTGGGAACTACAACAACAGGTGAGCACCAGCTTGTTGGTTCCCGGACTCTGGAAATAACACCTTCGTTCTCCATCTTTTTGAGCTGCTCTTCAACTGCTTTCTGGAGTGGAACTGGTATGCGTCTCGGTGACGACAAGGCAACTGGATAGGCATCAGGTTTTAGCTTTATTTCGCACACGTATGCAGCTTCCCCTAGGCCCTCAAAAAGCAAGGGGTACTCCTTGATTGGATCGAGAGCTTCTGAAGTCGACAGCTGATTTACTCGTTGGATTATGTTTAGGGCTTCTATGAGGTCCAAGCCGAGCAGTGGCTCATTGACATTTTTTGTTACATAGAATGCGCCCGTTGTCTGAGAGTCCTTGAACGTGACCGTCGCCTGCAGCACGCCGAGAACATGCAAGCGTTCTTTTGTTGGTCCAAGAAGAACTTTATCCGCGTGTCGAAGACTGCCCTGGTCTTGCAGTTTGGACAGTAGGTGCTCCGGCAAGACAGAGACGTCAGCACCAGTGTCCAAACGGAAGCTCACATCTTCGCTCCCAATACGAAGCAAGACTCGCCATGGTGCGCATTTGCCAGGGGACGTCACGGTTCCTGTGAAGTAGAAGTCTTCGTCAAGGTGCCTGGAAGTTGTAGGCTCTGAGATTTGATGCAGGAAGGTCGACTTTGATTTGCAAACGCTTGCGAAGTGACCCGGCTTTCCACATTTGTGGCATTTGCTCTTCGATGCTGGGCAGTCTTTTCGTGGATGAACGTCATGGGCGCCGCACCAATAGCAAGCTTGAGAATCTTTTGCTGTCATGCTGTGCTTTTCTACAGGTGTGGTGTGCCTCTTGGATATCTTGAGGTGGTCGACTTGAACCTGATCAGGTTGCGTGGCATCCTCTTGTCTGAGGGCCTCCTGCTGTTTTCCGACCATTTCAGTTTGCTTCGCGAGAAGAACTGCTCTCTCTAGCGTCAATTCACTCTCTAGTTGTAGCTTCATGGACAACCGTTTATCGCGAACACCAACGACAATACGATCGCGAATAAGCTCATCGTTGATTTGGCCGTACTCACACTTCTTGCTCAGTGTGTGTAGCGCCGTGATAAAGTCCGCGACTGGTTCACCATCTTTTTGGATACGAGAATTGAACATAGCTCGCTCGTAGACAATGTTCTTTTTGACAATAAAATGTGTCTCGAAAGCTTGGATGACGGATAAGTAGTCCTCAGCTTCAGAGATCGGAATGTTGAGCGTCGCATAAATTTCCTCCGCTTTAGGTCCCATCAGGTAAATGAGAGAATTTACCTGGTCGGCCTCAGGCTTGACGTGCAATCCAGATGCCGATCGAAAACGCTCCCAGCGGCGCTTCCATGTCAACCATTGTTCCGGATGAAAATTGAAAGGTTCAGGAGCGCTGAGCTGATATGGCATCGAGGAGGTGTCTTGCACCGATGAGGTGGCTTGTCCAGATTGCGTCATGAGCAGGCCTGGGTCTGAACGATGTAGTCAGGAAGACCTGGTGTTTCTTTGCGAACTGGGCCGCTCACTTCTGGCGTCGAAGATAGCTGACGAGTCCCAAAACTTCTGACACCATGTTTTGTAGTATAGGTGGGTTTACTCAGCTATGTACAAAGAATGAGATGAAGTGATGCGTCTTGAGTCCGCCCGAAGCCCAGCACGAGATGCAGAGCCCCCGCTCTCTATGCGCTTCGTCGTCTTCGAACCCCGGCTATCCAACAAGTAGAACCGTCTTCCTTGTCGTTCATTGTCATTGCCTGTTCACAAGCAAATTGTTGTGTGTATGTTTATACAGCCGCAAGTTAGTCTGCCTCAGAGGGCGTCTGGTGTCTCAGCTGTAGATGAGCAATTTAGCCAGTGCGGTGCAACCGCTAACCTGGGGTCTCTAACGTGCACCACGCAGTAGTGATACACGACCGCACGCCGGTACGATGCTCATCTAGATCGAAACGAGCAGGGTGGGGATTGAGCCCAGGATCCCTGGGTTCTGCAGCGCGAGCTTTCGCTTCATGTGCTCCGAGCTGGTGTGCGCTAGCCCACTCGGCTACCGATCCCCCCTTGCACATTGCCCGAAAACAGGCAACTCACAAGCAGTCTCTCAGGAACCTCTCCTGGCGCCAGTATTCGGATCGTAGTATCCGGCAAGTACTTCTCGAATGTCCAATTGAAGGAACCAAAACGCCACACAATCCCCCGAGTTCCACAAGACATGTTCAAATACCAACTAGCCCATTTATCAACCCTTTTGCGAAAACCTTACTTGCCCCATTGAGCGCAAAATCGAAGTAAAGGACGTAAAAATGAAATTGCGCGCCGCTCAATCGTGTGCTCAAGCGACGACGCCGTTCTTAGCTTCGTCCTTGCAGTCGTCCTAGAAGTCGTCCTAGACCTCTGGGACTTTAAGAAGAGGTCGTCCTAGAGGTCATCCTAGACCTCTAGGACGACCTCACTTGTCACAGTACGTGAAAAACAAGCGGCGGCGCTGGCGTTGTGCCCGAAAGATTGCAGATGGCCATACAAATACGTCATCAAGCGTCATCAGCGTGATGTCATCAAGCGTCATCATACGTCATCAGTGTAATGTCACCGCCGGAGCGCCGTGTGGAAAAAGCGCGCTTCGAACTTTATTTGTGCTCGGTGTGTGCTTCGTGCGCTGGACTGTGAGGCGACCACGTCTACATATACGGCCTCGACATCTGCAGCAGCGTCTGCATCTACGGCGGCTTCCGCAGGCAAACGTGGCCGCCCACGCAAATAAGCCACAGCCTCCTTAGGCGTCCTCTTCTAGGCGTCGTTCTTGACGTCATCCTCTAGGCATCATTCTCGATGTCGTCCTTAAGCGTCGCCCTTCAGGTCGTCCTAGAAGTCGTCCTCTAGGCGTCGTTCTCGACGTCGTCCTAGAAGTCGGCCTTGAGGTCGTCCTCGAAGTCGTCCTAGAAGTCGGATCCTTTCGGTCGTCCAAGATGTCGTCCCAGACACCATTCTTGACGTCGTCCTCCACGTCGTCCTAAAGGTCGTCCCAGACGCCGTACTTGGCTAGGACGTCGTCCTCGACGTCGTCCTATACGACTTACTTAATTTTATTAAGAAAAGAAACATTACTCGACAAAATTTCTCCCGCAGGAATATAATTCTTTCACTTTCGTGTAATTTGCTTATTTTGCTTACCGATTTTAGAATACAACTGGTAGCAGCGTGCAAAAACACAAGGACAAAGTGAGGAATGCACATGACGTGTTTTTGTGCTTGTGTTTTTGCGCGCTGCTACCAGGTGTAATCATGAACCAACTCGCCTGCATCGCCACATTGATCCGATATTAGAAGCTTGGTTTTTGATCAAGCTGACTGCTCCGGCTGGTATAGGTTATACCCTTGGAATGTTTTATTTACATTAACTTTCTGCTTCGCTTTGCTGGAGTTTTATACTAGTTTGCCCTCCAACAGTTCTGCATTTTTTTCTTTTACGGGTCATATCAGCATCGTTGTTTCAGCTTTTTTTTTTTTGCTGTTTTTGTGCGTAGACTTATATGCTTTTAGTTTCGTATTACTGTATAGTAAATGGAATATTTAACTTATTTATCATTTACTTCTTAGACTTAGTCGTCCGCTCACTCGTTTATACATTTAGTTAATTTATTGGAGAAGAGCAGAAGAGAAAGAAATGTTGATTTGTTGATGAAGATTTTTTTGTTGGGTATTTGGTAAATTGCAACTGCATTTTACTCTTGTGAATAAGAGTGAAGGTCAAGCTGTTGATGAACAGCAATACAATAAGCAAAATAAACACGTCACATCCTTAGTGTTTGTACTCCGTGACGGGCGTTTTCTTGAACAGCTCAATTTCCGATCATTCACTGTCTTGTATCTTTCCCCTTTCGATTGTTTCTCGAGATGCAGCCTTTCTTTTTCGCTGGAACAGAATAAACAATAATTCTTATCATTCATAGAACGATAATTTTTCCAGAACCTTACAGCAGATACAAATTTGGCGTTTGAGAAATTCAAAAATAAAGCAAAGACGAACAGTCTTTCAGGTTGCGAGCCAACAATAAGTGAACGCTCCATAATCTTGGATCATTCCCAGAGTCTGGTATTTCCTTAGGGCTATACTGATAAAGTACATTGTGGGTCCTTGGTTTCCACGGATCTATTCCTTTCTTATGAAAGTTATATCGAGCTGTTTTTGCAAGCGTGATTGCTGCTTTCACAGTTTTCTGCTTACCATGAGAGGAAACGAAATGCATCAGCAGCTGTAAAATGCAGTTTCGTGAAACAGTTTCTTAAACTCTTATCGATAGCGTTTGGGAAAAATTAAATATAAGGTTAAATTAGAGCGGATGTTTTGCCAGCCCTGGCTATTCCGTGGCAGGCATGTTTCACTTTTTGTTTGCTAACATTTTAGTGTAAAAATTAAAAATAAATTCTCAAGAACATTTTTTTTATATAAAGGTAAATCTAATCATGAGTTTTCTTATTTCAGGCGGACCTAGTTCTTCGCATCTGCTCGCTGTATCAGTTCCTGTAATACCATCTGCGATGTGTACCCAGGAAAATTCTGGCCAGTTACGATTCCAAGATTATGTTCTGCACCTCAAACCTAGGAAGGGACTCGTGCCAGGTGAGGGACGTCTGGCAGGTTCAGGCTTGTCTCGCGCGAATTCTAGTAGTATAGGGTTCTCGAAGCTCCCTTAAATGAAATATCAAACTCTTAAATGAGGACTACGACGGTTTGCTCTTCACATAAATGACGGGCTACAGAGTGGCATGTCAAACTGCAAGCAGGCACATTTCGTTCATTCAAGGTTATTCTTTAGATGAGATTTAAATGTAACGATACCATTATAAGTAACGCGTTAGTCATGAATTGACTTGGATATATTGGTTTAAATATACGTAGGGTGACCCAACTGGATGTACGCAGAGCATATCTTTCTAAAATGCACATATGAACCTACAGTCCTTTATAACCTTGGTAGGACATAAAGCAAAGAATGCTTGCCGGGTTTTTGCTATTTTTATCTCATAACTAATAACCTAGTTAAAACTACACGGGTGGAGCATGAGTTCATGTAAGCCAGCAACTTAGTTGGTATAACTTACAGTTTGTCATTATCTTGTGTGAATACAATGCAAACAGAGCACCGATGTGGCGTTTGTATATAGGGTGACTTGGGCGGTCCAGCCGTGCAGAAGGAAAGCAGTTCATCCATCCTCGTCGGCGTGGTCTCGTCGGCTCCCTGTGGCTTGGCTCCGATTATCTACACCAGGGTGTCAGCCTACACTGCCTGGATTTATAAGAACATCGCCAAGCTACAGTCGTGAGAGCAAGCTCTGTCTTCAAGAAAGAGCAATACATATTCCAAAGTACATAGATGAAAATAAATCGATAAAACCTCCAAAAACCGCTGGCGTCGTTTATCCGTGGCCTTTTTATCTTGGACGTCAGCTTTAAGCATGCATTGGACGCAAGTACTGCTTCAGCACTCGGCGAAAACTGTAGCCCAATCACACGCTTCTGGCACGAAGCGGCGCCCAAAATATGGACGCCGCCAGTGTTGATTGATGAATTTTTGGAAAGGGTATATTATTAAATTGCGCTTTATGACTTGCCTCTGCAGCATCCAAAGGTCGCAGACAATACGCAGCGTTGGAACGAATCTAGCCGGGAGCGCTTGCATATTTGCAAGTGATAACTAAGGGGATAAAAGTCACCAGCTGTAAAATTAAGTTTATTCACGACATTTGTGTTTTGTTTTACTTTATAGTGTGTGTCGTTATTGGTAAAACAAAGTTATTTTGGATAATCACTCTTAAAAGAAGGTAACTAAAGAAGAAACCACCAGCTCCAAAACGTTCCGGGTCACTTTAGTTGAAGCACGGCTTCAAGCATCATCCGGGTTTTAAAGGTTTGTGTTCGTATTAAATATAAATAACCCTGCTTTGAGACAACTTGCGAGTCGTTTTTTCTCAATTTCAATAAGCGCGCCGTGACGCTTGCCACTTTTTATATTCTACAAGAAGGCTGTAATCACTAATGCCGCGTGTCTGTCTGAGATGGAGCTCAGACTAGCAAAAAACGGCCACGAATAAAAAGCGATCAATAGCATTACTACACTTCTCGAGGAATAGTGATGTTAATGTTCTCCCACAAGCCTGCTGCCAGTTAATCTTTCGCTGATCTTCTAGAACATTCCAGTTCAATCTGGGAACTTATGTTCTCGTATGGAATGTTCTCATTAACATAACCTCTACAAAAGTAGCCGTTGCTGACTGTATCCAGTGAGTCACCTTTCCACTTCCGTTTTAGGACTTACGATGACGTTTTGGTTTTAGTTGGAGGCACATGTTCGCCCTATTGAACACTAATATTAAGTTTTTATGTGTGCCTATTTTCTGTTTTATTCCTGACAATATTGCTTTATATTTTGTAAGAACACTCATAATTGTCTTTTTTTACGAAGGACCTCACTCAACAATCTCCACATCTCTACGTTGCACGGTCTTCAAATGATATAGACTAATAAGTACTCACTCGTATTAAGTAACGAAGGCAATTTATGCTGGACGTGGTAGTCCCTGGTAATCGTACCTCTCGTTGGCATCGTCGTCGTCTTCTCTTTGGGGTGGCGCCCGCGCGTGCCTCGTTCCAGTACACCACACTCCTTCCTCACTCACACGAAGTCTGAAAGATACCGTGGATGCGTTTGGGCACGCTCGGAACGTCTTAATTGTGTTGGAATAGACGCATGTTCATTTGGGACAGAAACTGCAATCCCGTCACTCGAAATACTTGGTTCTGCCGATGACACATCCACTCTTGGAAGTTGACATGTTTCGGCTGGACGTTGCAACGGTGTTGTTGGAGTGGCAAAGGCTCCTTGTCTGGGCGACTGTTGAGGTGAGGTCCTCCGTGGGGTCGAGTTTGTTTCTGCCTTGGCCACCATTGAGGTGAGGATTGCCGCTGGGGTGAGTTGACTTCTTGTCTGGGCGATGGTTGGGGTGAGACCCGCCGCTAAGGCATGTTTGGCTCTGAACTCTGTTGGAAAGGTGACAGAATAGAAGGTAGCAACGGCGATGAGCCGGATTCAACAATACCGGATCCGCCTACAGTAGCCGAAGTACGAGCGCGTAGCTGGTCTATGTGGCGACGCCAAAACTGTCCTTGATTTGTTTGTACAATGTAAGATTTCGGTCCTGTAACAGCTTCTATACTGCCAGGAATCCAAGAAGGCCCAGATGCAAAATTTCGGGCATACACCTCGTCACCTGGTTTATAGCTCCGCAATCTATCAACAGAAGGTTGATTTCTGTAGGAATCTTCACTTAGGGCACCGAGATCAGCATCCAGGTCAGGGTGCAGTCGATTCAACGCAGTTGTGATCTGTCGGCCCATAAGAAGCTCTGCTGGAGTCTTCCCGGTTGCAGAGTGAGGAGTTCAGTGCTGAGCAAATAACATTCTCGCTAGGCGCAGCGACCAGTCGTTGGAATTCATACGAAGAAGGTTCTCCTTCGCCGTTTGTACCATTCTTTAGGCTAGTCCATTAGAGCTCGGATGGTAGGGTGCGACACGAACGTGTCGGATCTGATTTTGGGAGCAAAACTCTTCGAATTCTACTGACGTAAAAGACGCACCATTATCGGACACAATGACGTCTGGAAGCCCGTGCGTGGCAAACAAAGCACGAAGGTGGCGTACCGTACATGACGTTGTCATTGAGGCCATCTGCATGACCTCCAGCCACTTTAAATAGCTGTCTATGACAATGAGGAACGTCTTAATATACACAGGTCCAGCAAAGTCGATATGAATGCGAGACCATGGTTTGGCTGTACGTTCCCAAGGAATCGTCGGACTCTTCGCAGGAGCATGGCGGACTCTTGACAAACAGAGCATAACCTGACCGTTGCTTCGATCTCAGAGTTCATTTTGGGCCACCAGATGTAGCTGCGAGCCAAACCTTTCATTCACACGATACCTGGATGGCTGTTGTGGAGAAGGGTTAACGTTTCCTTTCTGCAGGAAGGTGGTACCACCACACGACTGCCCCAGAGCAGGCAGTTTTTATGAGCTGATAACTCATACCTTCCTTGAGCAAGGGGCCGGAAACTCTCGTCGGATGGCAGGGCTGACCCACCGTTCAATACGCATGACAAGACCCTTGATAATACCGGGTCACGACGGGTCTCCTCTGCAATCTTCTGTGCGTTGAGTGGAGGGTTTGGCGACGCCTCTAAGAGCAAGCAGTTCATGGGTGTTCCAGAGACTTCTCCAACAGTAGTCGCCAGCGGTACACGACTAAGACCATCTGCATTAGTGAGCTCTTTTCCCGGACGATAAACTAGCTCGTAGTCATAGGCTGATAAGATCAGGCTCCATCGCAGCATCCGCGGAGACATGACTAGTGGCATGGGCTTGTTGTGGTGCATCAGTCCCAGGAGAGGCTTATGGTCATGTGTAGATCAAGAAATGGCGCCCATACAAGAACTGGTGAAATTTCTTGACTTCCGTGACAATAGCCAGGGCTTCCTTGTCTATCTGAGCATATTTTTGTTCAGTAGAAGTTGAGTTCGCGAGGAGTAGGCCACAGGTGCCTCTCGTCCATCTGTCATGGTGTGGCTAAGGACAGGGCCTACACCATATGGAGAAGCGTCACAGGCAAGCGAAAGAGGCAGAGCTTCGTTGTAGTGCACTAGTAAGCTGTCGCTCTGGAAATGCTGTTTCGCTCGGAAATATGCTTCGTCGTGAACCTTGCTCCACTGCCACCTTCCTCCGCTGGACAGCAGTTGATGTAGCGGTTCCAATACTCCGACGCGGTCTCGGAGGAAGCAACCGTAGACGTTTAGAATTCCCAAAAATGCTCGCAACTCGGTGATATTACGTGGTGTTGGAGCATCGCGGATTGCTTCTACCTTTTCTTTGGATGGCCGAATACCAGTCGAATCTATGCTGTAGCCTAGGTACGTCATGCTGGCAGAGGAGAAGACGCACTTTTCCTTTTGCAAGCGAAGTCCGACCTCGGAGAGTCGCCGCAGGACTTCCTTCAAGCGTTCATCGTGCTCCGTGATGGTTTTTCCTGTAATCAGATTGTCATCAAGATAGGGAATTACACCTCTGATTCCTGACAGAAGTGTGTCGATGAAGCGCTGAAAAATCGCGACCGCAGAAGTAACTCCAAAAGCTAGGCGGCGCACACTGTACAGTCCCTTATGCGTGTTTATGGTCATAAGATCAGCAGCCGCTTCATCCACCCGGAGCTGTTGATAAGCCTGATCTAAATCCAGTGTTGTAAAGATGACGCCTCCAGCCAAAGTGGATCGAATGTTATTGATTGTCGGAAGCGGGTAAGTCTCAGCAATCACAAACGGGTTGATAGTGCTGCGGTAGTCACCGCAAAGACGCAGCTTGCCATTTTTCTTGATGATTGCCACGATTGGTGCAGCCCACCGGCTATGTCTGACAGACTCCAGTATTTGCTGTTTTACCAGATTTTCTAGCTCCTCTTCAATGGCAGGCCGAAGAGTGAACGGAACGGGCCGACTCTTGAGGAACTTCGGCGTAGCGTTCGTTGCGATTGGAATTGATATGGGCTCACCACCGTGGGCTCCTAAGTCTCCTGCGAAAGCGTCGAGAAAAGGTTCAAGCAGCTTGGAGCTGCGTAAGGAGTTGACTCCTGTGACATCAATGCCCAGACTGCCAAACCAGGCGCGCCTAAGAAGGCTAGCCTGTCCTCCGATGGCAACAAACAAGGGAAGTGTAGCGGTGTGGCCTCTGAATTCTACGGCAACTTCTGTCTTCCCCAGTACGATTAGGTACTGCTGTGTCCAGGTTTTAAGCAAATGGTTAGCTTTTGTCAACGGGGGAGGTACCCTGCTCCCACCATCTTGTAAGTATCCTCACTGATGATGGATACGGCAGCTCCACAGTACACTTCCATGGTCAGAGGAACTCCATTGAGAGTCACCATCACCATATACGGAGGCACCGTTTTATTTTCCACCGCATACACCTCGAATCGAGGTGGGTTGTCAACTTGATTTTCCTGCACCGCGTGTGTTGCATGAGACTCGTTCAACCTTGCTTGCGGATGTCGTCGTTGCTCTCTGTCCTTGGTCATGCAGACCTTCTCGATATTGCCCAGCTTGTTACAGTAGCGACAAAGGACGATTTTAAACCGACATTTGGATGGTGAGTGCTGAGCTCCACAGCGAAAACAAGAGCTTGATCGCGTAGGTCTTCGAGGAGAGCTGCGCTGGACAGCATTGACGATCGAGGAGTCTAAATCTGGGGTTTCAGCATTTGTGTTTCTGCAAGGCTGAATTCTGGGCAGCGACGATCTTGCTTGCAGCTCTAGTGTTCCTTGCGAGGCAGCATTGGCAGCGGTAGCCAGCTCCAGAGCAGTTTGCAGATCCAAGTTTTTGTAGCCAAAAGTTTGTCTTGTACTTTGGTGTCTTTCACATCATAGACAATCTGGTCGCAGATCATCTCGTTGAGCATAGCGCCATACTCGCAGTTTTCGCCCAACCGGCGGAGTGCACTGACGTATGTAGCGAAGGTCTCGTTCTCTTGCTGTTCCCGCTTGTGGAAACGAAAGCGTTGTAAGGTCTTCAGTGGTTCAGGACAGTAATAATTTTCCATCCGCTCGAGGATGGTCTCATTGTCGGTTGCCGATGGTAGCGCAGGCGAACAGAGGTCTCGCATTACAGAGTATGCCGCTGGTCCACATTTTCTAATCAGCACAGCTCGCCGTATGTCTGGGTCTTGTACCTTGTGAATGGTGAAGAGGCTGTTCAGGCGTTCGATATATTCAATCCAAGCATTTGGAGCGGTACATTCGAACCTCTCAATGCTCACCTTGGGAGCCATGTTTTTGCAGCAGGTTCTTCAACCACTCGTCGCCAGTAATAAGTACTCGTATTAAGTAGCGAAGGCAATTTATGCTGGACGTGGTAGTCTCTGGTAATCGCACACTCTCGTTGGCACCGTCGTCGTCTTCTTTTGAGGTGGCGCCCCCGTGTGCCTCGTTCCAGTACACCACATAGACCATGCACAACGTAACTGCTGGGCACATTTCCGCCAAATAATAAAACACCTGCTACTGAACTTCCTCGACGAATCCGGTGTAGCAAACCGCCTGTGAAATAACTCGATATTAACTCTCAGCGCGCTCACATCTTTGTTTTATTTTTCTTTATTTTCCTTCCCTCTATCCTTTATCCCCCTTTCATTCCTTTCTCTCCACTTTCTTTCATGGGGCACCAGTTCAGCATTCCCGCTAGAACAACCTCCCCTACTTCTCTCACGTAACCTCTCTCTCTCTCTCTGGGCACATTTCATAAATTCTAGAAATCGATGCAAAAGAATGACACTTTTTACCTGTCGAACCAAGCTGTATCTGAAAACCAAAATCATTGTATAATGCTGTACTGTACTGTACTTTTGATATTCCATCAAATCACAGCTCCATGTATATTGGTTGTTCCAGAAAATTATTGTCTTTAAAGGTTTGCATTACTGACCAGTGATAAATAGCAGCAAAACGGAGATGATCACCGTGCAATTATTTGCACGGTGATCACTTTATTTTCGGTAGTAACAACGAGTCTGCATGCAATTACTTGCCTGGTGGTCTCTTGTTAGTCACATGCGAGACTACCACTTCGTGATTCCTAAGGCGTCTTTTTTAAGTGCATTATGAAGGGACACCAATGAACGCCCGGAGAATTAAACCTTCAAAACAAAATATACAGTACAAACCTAGAAATAAATAAAGACGAAGTTGCGCAAAAACTCGGTTTCGTGGAAGCTGTCCGTGGAAGCTGCCAGTTCTTAACAAACCCAACACAATCGACCCCTCAATCCGTGGCCACCTTCAGAAAAGCATCATGGCGGCAAGGCTAAGCCAGCTGACAGACATCACTCAGCAATGTCTCAAGCATCAGCAACGACTCAGGGCAGAACTTACTCGGTCGCTCGCCTATGTAAGTCATTCACCTGCTCACCTTTCACATTAATGATCACGATGTTCTGTACATTGAAATGCGTCACGGCACTCAGCTTCGTCTGCACCGCTGTTACAGATGGGTTCTGGATTTCCGCACGAAATTTACAGTTAGTACAAGCTTCATATGGCATAACAAATAGGGTAACAAGGTGGAGAAAGTTTGAAGTGCAACGAGAAGTGGCTCCTATGGCCCCAGATTTTGACATGTCATAGTAGCACAAAACAGCCAGGGGAGGGTGAGAGTGATGGAAACAACGAATACAAAAAGAGTATTTCATATCAAGAAGTCATAAAAAAAGAATATATTGAGTTTAATTATGTTTTCTTTAAAGTGCGAACAAGCCTGTGATAATAGTCCTGACGCAGAATGGACGTCCAGGAGAAATGAATGGTAACCTCGCTGCTGCCAACTGGCGAAACGGCGTGAAGCATTGAGCAATGAGACACGTGGAAAAATTAGTATGATTTGCCCTGAGTTTAACGGATTTAATCTCTTAGCATAGACAAAAAAAGTAACTGACATACATGGTGCGTTTTCTGGAAAAGGTAGTGAGTGTGACCCAGGCAAATTGGACACAACAGAACACCTAAAGATGCTATAAATGTTCAACCAGCCGCTTGCGTCCTGAGTAGTCCGATACATAAAAATAGTAAGGCAACAAGAGAAAGTAGTATTATGGTAGCAATATATAAAAAGAGGAAAATTAAAAAAGCCATTCGCCGATCATGACGAATGCCACCGGTATTTTCTATTCGACTGTTCTGTGTGATTTCCAGTGTGTACCTAAGCCTGACAAGCGGGAAAAAATAATTTGGGATCACGGCAATTTATTAACAGTCTATCCTGCTTCTTTTATCGCCCAATTACAGTCAAAAGGGTGTTTTCCGGGCTGAATAATTGTTCTGGATGTCCGCTAGAAGTTCACCACTCGACCTGCTCCGTGCTCGTGGCATTCGAGGACCACCTGCATCTGCAGGACCACCTGCATCGCCCATAAACAATCGGCAAATGACTGAGCAAGGTGACTGTGTCCTCTCCTCCCATTTTGTGCACATCTTTTCTGAGATCACGAGCAGGTTCCGAAACACTTTGTTTGGGAACCTATGAATTCCCAGTTGACGAATTCGAATCTCGGCCAAAACGTTCGTAATCTGACGAAGATTTTTTTTTTTTCAGAGAACGTTTTGTGTAAACGATGTTTCAGTTTCAGATCAAAAGACGTTTACGCATGTGGTCGCAATAAATCCGCAGTTCTTTGTTTGGACGTGTCAGATGACCTACGTTGGTTTGGCACATAAAACCCCAAATTGTACTTTTAAATAATAATTTTTATTTTCCTTTATTTTGCTGCAAGCCATGCAGCAAAAAGCTGCATGGCTTGCAGCTTGACAAGGCCCTATCCCGTGTGGCAAAGCAGCAGAGACATTTCAAACAGGACAAGCAAAAAACAAGGTACTACACCTTATTGCATCGATTATCTACAAAAGAGGTCATTACCACTGTTTTCCAATAGCATGTCGCGTAGCATATCCTTTGATTTTTTAGTAATGTCAATATTTTCACCTTCGAGTTCATTTAAAAGCGACGGTAGTGTATGTTTTAAAGAAGTTAGTTCATAGTTCGTGCGGGAAGTTGTAACATACCAGCCCTCGCTATGTCTAGTTTCATACGACTGGGTTGTTCTCTCCAAGCCCGACAGTACAGAAAAAAAGTTGTTATTTTGTTTTACTGCGCATTGTAGACTCCCATGAAACGATAGTTGTACAAATGATTAATTGTCACAGCTTTATGTTTACGAAAAAGCTCCTCAGAAGAATGCAAAAAGAAACATCTTCAATTCTGCGAAATACTTTCTTCTGTGTTAGTAGCAGTGTTGTTAAGTTTTGCTTCATTGTGGTTCCCCAAACAAAGTGACAGTACACGTAATGTGTGTAGATCATAGATTAATGCAAGAGCAACTTCACTCGCGCGGGAAACATAAAACGAGTTTTAGATATTATTCCTATGGCTTTGCAAACTTTCCGGTGAATATACTCAACGTGTTCAGTCAAAGAGTGTGATTCGGTAAAATGACACCAAGAAATTTAACATATACTGCAATCTCTAAGCGAGATGAATTCATCCGAGTTTTTCAACCGAGTTTTGACAATCTCTTCGTTGCAGGATTGACTGCGCAGGATAACCTGTATCTTAAGAAAAAGTGCTTTGTTAACAAGCTGTGAATGACTTATTGTTCGCGAGCTAAATATTAGCACAAATAATCCCAAACTTCAGTTTTGGCAAGCTTAATTTTGGGATTATTTGTGCTAATTTTCACGAGGATTTCAATGTAGCTTAATTCTTTCGAAGTGTTAACATTACGCCCGATTAGACAATTTGCTAAATCCCCCAAGCGCCTCGGCCCGTACTGAGGAATCATGGGGACGGTGTTTCTTCAGCTGCCTATTGATCGGAAATTTCCACCAATTTATGATTATACAGTTTTGAGTGTAATTCGGAGTCACTCTGAACAAGTGCCGTCTAGAACCCAAGTACCTGTCATATCACTTTTAAAATTTCTCGCCAATGTCAGTACTGTGCATTCTGTTCAGCCTTCAACCTGGATGAGCTGCAGATATATCTCTTACAATATTATCATTCTCGTACAGCTTCAGAGACGCTCATGGTAAGTTAGAAACGCTAAAAACGCTATAAACAGCTCTGCTTAATCCGAGCTAAATCCCGGTTTTGGTTCTTGTGATTTTTCGGCTTTTAAGTAATTCCTGCCAAAACAACAATCACGAGAATGATAATATTGTAAGAGATTTCTGCGGCTCAGCCAGGTTGAAAGGTGGATCGCATGCACAGTATCATAAACGCTGCCATTGACGAGTAATTTTAAAAGTGATATCACAGGTCCTTGAGCCTTATGGGACGCTTGTTTAGGGTGACTACGAATTACACTCGAAACTGCGTGGCCATGAAGTTGGTCAAAATTAGCGGTCAAAATTAGCGAGCCGTCCAAGGCGCAGTGCTTTGTCATCAACGTACCGGTGGACACGCCAGTGGACGCCATCATGGACGCGTTTCAACACGTGGTCGGCGACGCCGGCCTTCTGTACCTTCAGCACCATGGTGGTGCAAGGTTTATGGCAGCGGTCAACTCCATGACCACTACCCAACGTTTGGTAGCACAGGAACACCTGTTGCTCGGTGACGTCTAGGTCCCACTCGAACCGGTCGGGGCCCACGTCATCCACGTGTCGGTTTACCGACTCCCGCCGTACGTGTCCGAGGACGCCCTCGTCCAGGTCCTCGGGCAGTACGGCAAGGTAAAGGGCTTGAGCCAGGTTACCTGCCGTGGCCGACCGGACATCCATACGGGCACGCGGGTGGTCAAGCTGAAGATGGCCAAGCCTGTGCCCAGCTTCATCCACATCCAGGGCCATAGAGTCATGGTGGACTATCGCGGCATGCGCCGGGTCTGTAGCCGCTGTGGTCAGGAGGGCCATTTCGGGCCCGCCTGCAATACTCCCTGCTGTGACAGGTGCGGCGTCTTTGGGCACCCGACAGAAGGATGTGCTGCGCCCTGCCAACGCTGCGGCCACGCCCACGCCACCACAGACTGCGTTCAGCGCAAGACCTACTCGGCAGCTGCTAGAGATTCTCGCCGTGGATCTCCGCACCGGTCAGCACCCCCGAGCCGCCTGCGACCCAAGCTCTCGGCCCCCCTGAGCAGGATAAGCCGCCTTCCGCAATCATCCGCTTGCCCACTGACCCCGGAGTCTCCCCACCGGCGGCAAAGCCCTCAACCACCGATGTGCTTCCTGCGCACGCGGAAACGTCGGCCCCACGTTTTCTGCAGGCTGGTGACGCCAGACAAGACCTCCTCATTGCCGAGGGCGCCACCCCGAGTCCCCTCATCGCCTGCCCCAACGCAGCTGGGATCGCTGACGTCACCCCGGGCCAAACAAACCTCCCCCGTCACCTACGTTGCCTCCGGCTTCGACATCCCTCGGCACGCCAGTGCCGCTGCCGGACAGCGACGCGTCTGTGGACCCAAGGTCTGATAACGACGACGCCATGTGCTGCGACCGTCCTGAAACACAACGCGGCCTCACAAGCACCAGCAGTGGGTCTGACGCCCCCGGAATCTCGACAAAGAAGAAACGCCTGGGTCACGCAAAGCTTCCCGACTCGGAGGACTTTTCCGACTCTCTGGTCTTTTAGTGCGGTATGCTCGCTTAAGGGGGACACTACCCAGAGAAAAAACAATTCTACAAAAAACATTGATTTTGAAAAATTACATATTTACATCCATCTACATCCAGAGAGTATTCCCAGAAATATTTACTAGTTTACACTGCATAGTTAATTTTTTATAAATTATTTTCTGTCCACTGAAGCTAAAGAAAAGGTAGGGTTTGGAGCATTTTGAACACATTTTTCTCCGTTCCACTTTTTGGTATAAATTCCATTTTAGTCAATCTATCGCTTGATAATGGCAATACAGGGAAGGCTCGTTCTTCACTTTTCCTGACTAAAATTTAACAAGGAATGCGCCTATGGAGTTTGTTTGTCACTTTACGATTGTCTTTTATAAAAAATGTTGACATTTTGTCGAGACACAGAAGACCAAAAAGTTGACCAATTTTGCAGAAGAGAAAATTGATAGAAATCAATGACTTTTTACAAAAACTTTCCATCGGCGCACCTCCTAGGCATTCTGCTACATATCTAGCGAATGAAAATCTTGAATATTGTGATAGTTTTCCGACGATAGATTAACTAAACAATGTAGGGGTGTTGCTGATAGAAGCTGCCCTAATTTCCTTGCCATTTAACCGACAGACCTGAAAGTTTGTCATGCACCCTCTAGCATGATCACCAGCCTACCCGGTAAATTTCAATAATTTTAAGCCAATTGTTCAAAAGTTGACCATCCCGGGGGTGTATTCCCTTAAGTTTTTTTTTAGTTTTTTTAATTAATTTTATTTTTATGGCCATGCTCCTGCATGTTTTTACGCTGAATGTCCAGGGCTTTAGAAACACCGATAAGCAGCGTGAGGTCGTCCACTTTGCGCGCTCGGTTGGTGCAGACCTTGTCTTTTTACAAGAAACTAATTTTTTTTCTGCACCCGACAGCACTGCTTTTTGTGATCGCTTCGGCTTTTACTGTGTCTTTTTCCCTTCGGGGACACGCGCTGTCACGGCGTCGGCGTTCTTATCTTGCGTCGAGCGCTCAGTCGAGGATGTCGAAGCATTTTTGATCCCGCTGGTCGGGTCATTGCATTTGATTTCTTTTTTGGTCAGCATCGCTTGCGCGCGGTGAATGTGTATGCGCCCGCACATGTCTTCATCGACTGGCTTCTTTCGAGAGTTGGACACATATTTGTGGGAGCCCCACCCCTTCTTTCTTTTGGGGATTTTAACTGTGTGTAAGACGCTCACCGCGATGTTCGGGTTTCAGGTCAGGGTAGGGCCAGCTGGAATGCTCGTGAGCTTCGTTGCCTCGTTGAACAGTTCGACTTACGAGACGCTTGGTGCGAGTTACACGGCTCTCTCTTTGCGCCCACGTGATCTCGCGCGGGCTCGAGCAGTCGTTTAGACCGGGTGTACCTCCCAACCTTGCTTGCTACAAGTCTCACCCGATGTGAGACACTTTCGTTTCCCTCTGCGGCAGGGTACATCTCGGATCATCGTCCTGTCCTGATGTCCTTGTCCGTTCCTGGGGGCGAACAGCCTCGCTGCATTTTTTGGCGTTTTGATGTGCGGCTTCTTCGGGATAGGGAAGCGGTTCAGTCACTCCGCCAAGCGCTCACTGAGGCACAACGTGTCATGGGTCCGGATCCTGCGCGTTGGGACAGCTTGAAGGTGTTGTGGCGTTCTCTGTGCGTCCGCGAGGGCAAGTGGAGTCGTCGTCAACTCTCTCACAAGCTCAATGAGGTCCTGCGACGCATCCGGATCATTAAGCGCGGTGGTACCTTCACGCCCCTCATGTCTGAGTACTTGAACCTGTTGCGTGTGAGATGCTCTCGCCTTCTGCGGGAAAGTTCAGGAACCGCGGCATTGCAGCCCTGGGACAGACGACCCGTGTCAGACCCTGAGGTCCTCCGCTACCTTCGCGTCTCTCGGGGCCGCGGGAATCGACCGGGCTGGGTTCCGTCTGTCGCCACACCAGATGGCTTCCAGTCGTCCCATCCGCCTGACATCGTGAAAGCTTTCTTCGAGCACTTTGCAGCCTTGTTCCGGATGGAAGATTACTCCCCGGAACACATCTGATGTCTTCGTCCAACAGTTTTGTGGTTCCTTACCTCAAGTCCCGCCCGACCTGCGTGATACTCTTCACCGCCCTGTCAGCGGATTCGAGGCTTACGAAGTGCTCAGAGGCATGAAGATGGGTTCTGCTCCAGGTGTCGACGGCCTGCCTGCAGAGTTTTACAAAGAGTTTTGTCCCCAGGTTGGCACAGCACTAGTCGGCGTTTTCAATGCTTTCCTTCGAGGCGGCAACGTTCTGGACTCCTTCTGGCGTGGCCTCATCGTCTTCGTCCCGAAGGAGGCTGGCGACCCTCCACGCCGCAGGCCTGGCGGCCCGTCACTCTCCTCAAAGCAGACTACAAACTGTTGGCTACCATCCTTGCTCACCGCCTTCGCGACGTGTTACCAGGAGTTATGAGCCCTTTTCAGACCTGCTCTGTTCCTGGACGGAGCATATTCTCGTCCCTCACGCTAACGCGTGACATGTCCCACTTCACAGAGTCCCGTGGCCTTTTTGGCGCTTTCATTTCCTTAGACCCGGAGAAAGTATTCGACCGTCTGGACCACCGCTTTTTGTTTTCGGTCCTTCTGACGTACGAATTTTCTCCAGACTTCGTGCGCCTCTTTGAGGTTTTGTATGTAAATCTGGTCAGTGACGTCGTTGTCAATGGCCAGATTACCCCGTGCTTTGCCGTTGAGCGAGGGGTACGCCAGGGCTGTCCCCTGTCACCCTTACTTTTCGTCCTTTGCCTGGACCCGCTTCTCCGACAAATCCACAACCAACCCTCGGGACGTGGCTTCCTCTTCCTGGCTCGGGATCCATCAAAGTATCCGCATATGCGAACGACACCTCTCTTTTCGTACGGGACTCCGGGAGCCTTATATCAGCCCTACGGCTCAACACGTCCAAAAGTAGAGCCGTTCTCTTTGGTGGTTTTGCCGACCCACTTCCGGGTGGCATCATGGTAACAAGGGTTGTCAGGGTCCTAGGTGCTCTCTTTGACTGTTCTGGTGTGTCGGCAGAAACATGGAACAGCATTGCGACAGACGTCGTGCACAAGGCCGCTGTGGCTTCGCGTTTCTCCCTGCCCCAGCGCAATAAAGCTTATATCGTGAAGTCGGTGCTGTGCGCCCGGCTGTGGTACGCCTCACAGGTCGCTTTCCCCCTCCGCCTGTCGTCCCGCCCATAACCTTCGTGATTTTTGCCTTCCTCTGGGAGGGGCGCCCTGAGCTGGTCGCTCGCTCGGCCCTTCAAATGTCACGCTCTGATAGGGGCCTGAGCATCCCCTGCCTTGTCACCTTCAGCCGCTTACTTCCCTTCGGAACGTCCTGGACATCCTAGACGCCCCTGACTATCCCGGCCGGAGCCTGACGTTGTACTGGCTCAGCACCCACCGTCGCGTTCTGGTGCCTCGGGGGCTAGGGAACTCGTGCCTGACGGCGGAGTCCCCATTCTCTTTCTACGCGACGGTAGTTCAGGTCTACCAGCAGTTACAAACCGCCACACCTGACTGTTACGTCCGTGAGGTACCTGTCCTGCGTCTTTGTGAGGCCCTTTGCGAGCTGGAGGTGCCCCTCCTACTTCGGGTTCAAAGTCGAACTGTAAACTGGACCAGCGCTTTCTCCCCAGACATCCCTCCCGGCCTTGCAGACTTTCATTGGCGGCTTGGGTGGGGCGTTCTACCTACCCGTGACCGTCTACCACGATAGGGTTTCGCTAACTCCAATTTGTGTGTCAACTGTGTGCAGGTTGAAACCAACATCCACGCGGTGTTTGAGTCCGTTGTAGCTAAAACTTTTCGGACTCTTGTGAGTCGCATCTTTGCGCTGCCACTGAGCAGACATTTCCACGCTAGACACCGGAGTGCGGGTCTGGTGTTTGCCGCCACCTGCTACGTCTTGTGGCAACAAAGGAACATTGCTGTGGGCCGCCAGCGCCGTCTCGGTCTGTTCCCGTTGCTGCGACGGCTCCGGACACTGCTCCTCTCCCACCTCGAGGACGCACTTTTTGCCCTTTGGGAGGAGGAGTTTCTCTGGAGGTGGCATGCGGACTTCATTGGCGTTGCAGGCCGCAGAGTGGTGTTACAAGTTCAGTGGTTCCTTGATTAATTATGTTTTCACGCACCGTTCCGTAGTGTAGCGGCTGGAGCCGTTCTAGTCTACTTGTTATATATTTTCTATGTGTCCGTGATCCTTTTTTGCCATCCGTGTCCAGATAAGCACTGTACATATTTGTATCGCTCCCGGGAGGTCAATTTCTGGTCGTTATTTACGTTCGCGTGCGTCCTCTTTGTGCCTTACGTTTCCTCGTTTTGTTTGTGTACCGTTGTCCCAACTTGTAAATAAATTTATCTTTCCAAGCTGAAGGATCACCGTTCCCATAATTCCTGGAGTGCGGGCCGGGGCACTTGGAAGAATTGTAGACAACAAAAATATATAAAGTGCTGATTTCAGGCTTGTGTCCTTTTGATATGCCTGGCCAGATCTGGAATTTCCCTATTTAGCCAGATCTGGGATTTCCATACCTGGCTAGGGATATCAGACTATATCTGGCATTATGAGGCTATATCTGGCAGATATACCATATCAGGTTATATGTGGCCAATTTTTTATATCGCCATATCTGAAATCTTCAGATCTGGCCAGATATAAATTTGTTGTAATGGAGGAACTGTTGAAAGTACAGAACGTTTAATGTTTCAATGCATTCTAACAGTAAAATAAACGCAAAAACTCTTCTCAGGCCCCAACTTGACTGACCAACTCCCGAAGTTAATTGAGCGGGTGGTGACAGCACCAGAGGTATTGAGGTGTTTTCGTGACGACTCAGTATCTAGACAAGTGCGAACGAATGCCAGTTCTAATGAAGCCGTAAACCACCGGCATTTCACGTTGGACACTAGCCAACGTAAAATAACCAACACCTTTAGATTAAATCAAAATAAACAGAGTGGCTGGTGATTTACCTCTCAGTACTTGACCTACACTCAAGGTATCGCGTCGTCCTGAAGCACACTGGTACATCGAACTCTGCTCGCGGAGTTTGAGGGCAAATTGAAAAGGAAAGACTGCAAAAGACGTTGCAGCCTCTGTTTCATGATCAAAGCAAACACAATAACCATGGTCTTCAAGTTCGGAGCAGTGAATGCACCGCGACAGTGAAGGCTAGAGTTGTCGCATTTAGTGGTTATAAACTTTCCTCAACAAACTTGGGGATTCTCGTGCTGCCTCATCAGTGTATCATTTTCGTATGGCCCCAAAACGGCTGGCAGACCTCAAAAGTGAGGAACTATGTGCAATAAGAAGTGCGGCTGGACACAACCAGCGCCTGTCTTTAGTTGCTGTAAAAGCATCTTTGAAGAAACTTGAGAGAATCAGTGAGTCCTCTCCTATGCTAGCTTAGCAGGACTTAGAAATTGCAAAGCAGCTGATGCCAGACATCATGTAGGACTTGCATGAGGTGAAATTTTCAGCTGCTCTTTATCACGTTCTTCAGAAACTTAACCCTTGCGTTGACAAACTTCGACAAGGTGGCTACATTTAAAGTCTATATTGTATGGCAATAAGAACGGCATCTGAGCGACTCCTCAGGCCTGTCCTTGTCGCTTATCTCAAGATACTGCAGTTGTGATTTTTTCTCCCGGGGGACCCTTCGAGTTCTTGCTTTTTTGTTGGAATTCAGTGAGCTCCACTCATCGACCAACCCGACACTCAACTTGCATTAGCTCGACTATTACCACGAATCGTCGTAGGGTATGAGCCGCCAAAACAATATTAAGGCCAAACATATGCGGCAAAGCGCCAGTATTTCAGAACTCTCGCATTGAATGTCGAGAATTCTGTGAACGCCACCAACATCCTGTCGGCACGACACCAACTCGCGTAGTATTATGAGCTCCACAAGCTCGTTCACAATTAACGGGTTTTTGACGCAAGTCGTAAAACAGTACATCCCGCTGCGCTGAACCCCTGCGCATAAATCCTGACATCTCGTGGTCAGGTGTGGAAGGCCAGGTCCGTTGGGACAAGTGAAGAAGTACAGTCGAGAGCAAAAGTTTGCGGGGCACGGGAGCGCATGCTGAAATGCATCACCGCGCCATCCGACGGTGTGCCGCCGCATTAATTAACTGGCCACGCTTTGCGCATGCGGGCCTTTCGTGCTCGCCCAATCACGTCTCTTTCGCTAGTTTCTTTCCGACGCACTCCTGATAACAGAAGTCGACGCCAGGGGCGCTAGTTAGTGCTTTGCTGGCTGTCATGCTGCGCGTCTGCTTCAACCGCCTCAGCGGCCGCGGATTGTGACGGAGCTCGCGTGCATGCTCCCCCGCCGCCGCGCGGGTAACTCGTCAGTTAACGTTTCGCGTCGGGCTATTCTGTGGGCAGGGCAACAATTGAGTTTTCATGCAGAATTGCATTCTTGTTGAAGCTAACTCTGATTTCCACGTTTACCGTATAGTGAAGTGTCTACCAGTCACGGCCAGCTGACGAACACCTGCGCCGTGAGCTCCAACAAGATAACAAAAAACCAATGGTGCAAAAGGAGGACGTAGCGACGTTTTGGACGCGGCGTCGCGTGCCTGGAAGGCTGGGACTGGATTTAGCGTCCGCTGCGTTCCTCATAAAACGCAACTCTGCATATGACAGTTTCATCGATAGATCGAAATACCACTGCAAACGTTTTGCTATCCACGATCTTCACGGGCGTACCCTGCCATTTGTAGTGAATACATTAGAGACCAATGGGAAGAGGGAGCTTCTGGTAAACGTCAGAACGGCGTGCCGACCTTTCATTAAAGAGACATAGCTTCTTCAGGGTCTCTGAAGAAGCTAGGCCTCTTAGTGATTCGTGGGCACGTGCGCCATTCTGAGGTTTACCAGACGCTCCCCTTCATGATCTTTCTGCCAGCTTCGCTCCCCTTAGTATTTGATTGTACACCAGTATCAAACAGGGCGTCTATTTCTAGACGCTTCATCCTCTTAGGTTAGTTGTTTGAAAACGATCTAGTACCGAGGTGTGCGAAGGTAATTAATAAGCAGGAACACAAGACAAGAAGACAAAAAAGAAAATATAGTCCCTGTTCGCATAAAATAAAGAACTATTTACAAGAAAAATTGTTTGGGTCTACCAAACGTGTCGGCATTAGTGCGAAACGATTAGTCTCCACTGAAATTGCCGTCGATGGCAATCACTTGCGCTAAACGTCGGGAAATAGATTCGTACGGCGCAGCCACTGTCTCGGGATGTCCCCGGAGTGCTTCCCACACTTGGCAGATCCCTTGCCATAACGCGTCTGCCATGGCGCTGCCAAGATTTCGCGATAAAATTCGCCTCTTCGTAAGCCCCCATACATTTTTATGGGGTTCATATCTGCCCTGTTTGGTGGCCACTGCAGCTGACGCACGCCGCGAGCTTCAAAGAGTTCGTCCACCTTGCGCGCCTTGTGTATGGGGCTGCGGTCGTGCAGCAGCAGGTAAACGCGATCCGGAAATGGCCCGTCCAGGACGTAGGGCAGCAGAGTCTGTTCGATCATGTCGCCGTAGGCAGAGGCGTTGAAGCGCCCATCGATCCGCACAAAGGGTCCAAGCCCATCCTTGTTGATGGCGCCCCAGACGTACACAGCACAGCGGCCATTCGACAGCACAGTTTGTGTGTACTCCGGCAGTTATCTATACAAAAAAGTGTTGCGAAAGCGGCGTAAAAATGTAAGCCCCATAACTTGTGATGAGTGAGGGCTTCCTATTACCACGCAATTTATGTTTATTCTTAATTGTAACGTTTCGGTTTTTATTGTGTAAAGATTTGAGTTCCAACTTTTATCATTTGCGATATTTTATGGTGGAGAATATAAACCTGTCAAACTCGTAGAAAATAGGGGCCGCAACACTAAAAGGTCTCACAATAACTGTGTTGAACTGAGACTCGCATCATTGCATGCCGAGAGCAGTAAACTTAGTTTGGGTAGCTCATAACGAAGACAAATTACCCCTTTAAGAATTTATATCAGTTAACGAAGTGATTACTCATCCATGCCTGCAATTAAAGGGCCGCCAAACACGCCGCTGCTGGTCCCAACGGGTGCAGTACGTGGACTGATCCGTAAAGATGACTTGAGAAAAATCGTCCACTGTACGCTGTTCTAAGGCTTGGGCACATTGAACAGCCTCTATCGACGCTGCCTATCGGCTAGACGCTGCTTGTGCCACGCTAGAGTGCAATCCAATTCCGTGAGGCGACGCCGTATCGTGTGGCAGGAGATAGTCAGCTGCAGTTCGTCCCAAATTTCTCGTGCGCTCAAGGAAGGGTCGGCTACTGCCGCGGCTACAATTAACCGTTCTCCTTCTTCGTCAGTTTTTCTTGGCCGGCCAGAATGATCGGCATCACAAATCCTGCTCTCTTCGTCCCGAAAAGCCGTAATAAGGCGGCTGACTAATGTTTTGGATCGACCTGTATACGGCGACAGATCTCACGCTGCGACACCCCTTCTGTGCAGAGTCGAGCGATGAACGTTCTTTCGCCCAGCGAAACTCTAGGCGGCATTTTCGCAGAATACAGAGCACTACCAAGATGAGTTTGTTAATATCCGCTTTATTGCATATCACCGGGCAATAGACAACCTGGGATCATTGCTTTCGTACATCGGAAAGGGGGTGTATTCAGTGAAAATGTCATAACACGCCCCTGAAAAGCGTGGGTAGCAAGAAATTTAAAAGAGAAATGTTGCTGAGCCCGCAGCCGAGCCCGACGCGAAATGTTATCTGACGAGTGACCCGCCCTGCGGGGGGGAGGAAGGGCGGGGCGCTCCGTCACCCAGGCGCCCCGTCACCCAGCGCGGCGGCTGAGGCAGCTGAAGGGGACGCGAGGCATAACAGCCAGCGAAACGGCAGCTTGCGCATTTGGCGCCGACTTAGGTTATCAGGAGTAAGTCGGACAGAAACGAGCGAAAGGTACATGACGGACAGTTCGAAGGGCGCGCATGCGCAAAGCGCGTCTCCTCAATGCGGCGAGGCGCCGTCGGACGGCGCGGCGATGCATTTCGGCACGCGCTCCCGTGCCCCGCAAGCTTCTACTTCCGGCTTTACATGACACGAATGCTTCCTTGTCTCATGAACAAAACATTCTGAAGAACAAATGTCCAAACAGCTTGTGTACAACCAATTCATCACAATCAAAACGAAACGCTGTTCGCTACTGCAAATTGCACAAGAATGCTTTCGGGTACTTGCCACCGCGCCTCCTGCGATTTGTACCCGGCAAGTAACCTGTCGTTGTGAATGCGCTGTCCAGCATGGCCAGCATACGGAAAGCATCCTTTCTGCTACAAATGATGTCGATGTGCAAACGGCAACTGCACTATCTCGTGTCCTTTCGATTCAAGAATAAAATCAGGACAGGATTCATCAAGGAGGCCGCGCAAGATAGTGAATCTCGAAACTTCATCCATAGCCTGATGAAGAAAACAACACTGCAAGGCAAAATTAAGCCATTTCAGTCGAAACTTTTTGTTGTCGATAATGCACTAGCAGAGGTATATATAGTTAATATACCATAAAGTCTAAGGCGACAGTTGTTTCATTGCGGGCATTGCTGACATCTAACACTTTAGGTGCAACCCCACCCATGGTTAGTGTGATTCTGAACCAACAGATGGCGGTCGGATCGCCTTCCAGGCCTGTACATCAATTCGAGAAATCGTGTGTGGTGGCGCTTCAACACACTGGGGTATTTTTCTATATCCTGAATTTCACATCCCTGCTCCTTCGCTTGTTCTTCTCTGCACGAGCTTTCTTTGGAACGTGCACGGCTGCACCAGTTCCCGTGCAAGGGGGCCAGTTGCTCTACGCTCCGAGCTCACGTCTCCAACAAATGCGGTCAGGACAAAACGCGAAAATCGTGCTGAGCCAAATGGCGAGACACATGCACAACAAAACAACCGACGCATTGAAAAATATAAAATTGCCTGTGCGCCGTTAGCCCCCGCGGGGATTTCGATAGGCCAATTACAGATATTTCAATGTGATCAGATTTATATGACGGGCCGGCACTTTTGTCGTACATGTGTTTGGCTCTTTGAAGAATTTCCAGGAAAACGTGATGACGTGATAGACTTGGGTTTCCAATATTCTAGCTTGGGAATTAAATACCTAAAAAATCAAAACAAATTAACTATCTTTGGGCGGTCAGGTGTCTCATTTAGGTAGCTGGGTGTAAAAATACAAAAAAAATGACACTCATGGTTTAGATATTGAGTTTGGTAAACCCAAAGTAGGACTGGTGTGGGAATCATAATAAAAAAATGCCAAGGTTAAAATTAACTCGCAGCAATAAATGATAATATTAATTTTATTACGAGTTTAGTGATAAATGCAATGACTGGCCAGGCAAAGATTCTGGGTCTGTGGATAGCTTTTGCTACCGAGTTTAAGCAATGTACCAGTCTTAATTTAGTGATTTATGCGCGCAAGTAGTTGTGTGCAAAAATGAAAAAGATGCAAACGGGTAGAGTTTGACGTTGTATAAAATATAGTGTAAGCACGCACATGGTACGCTGATTGAGATGGAAACATCGCTACATTTTACACTAGCGTTGAGCTTATCGAAAGTTAAGGGTACATCGAAAGCTAAAGCTTGTACACATACACTGCTCAGGCCGTTATGTTTAAAGCTCCATAGTACTTCATTACCCTCAGATTTGGTGTAAGTTGTCTCCTGATTGCTTAAAACAGAAAGAAGGAAACATTCTAACTCTAGGTTGATAGAAAAACTCCACCTACTGACAGCTACCAATCATCTTGGCGCCGATTATGAGTATTCACTGCACGCCAACGGTCGCGTGCTTAGAACGAGTTTTACCCACGTGATTTCATACAATCGCAATTGTTCTTGACGAACAACATTGTTTACTCACGCGAGCAGCCACAAGTGAAGTTTAGAATAGTTTGTATTGATTGTGGCACACGTGGCAAGTAGCATAGTTTTTCTTTTTTTTTTACAATCCGCGAAATAGAATGTTTCTGGGTTACCTTGGTCTCTAATGCATGTAGCACACAAAAGAGCACGAACTGAATCGCAGTGGGAAACGAAAACAATAATGATAAACAAGTGTGTAATCAATCACGTGAAAACTGAGGACATTGCACATATGCAGAAAGTAAGCTTTGTTTCACTAAATACATTACCAGTAAAGTATTTGGTTTTATCGTGCGAGCGGAGTGGAACATACAAGCGCGAGCATGCTGCCCTGAACTACTCTTCCAGTGAACAAGCGCACCGTTCAAAGCATGGAGCTCGCTTTTATAGCGTTTGGTGCGCTCAAACCTTTTCAAAACAGAATTATAATTATTTCTATTACTTCATTCTTCTTTATTTAATGAGCCTGTGTTTTTTCGTTTTTTTATTTGTCTTTTGCGTTTACGCGCCATTTTCTTAGTTATATAATATTTTTCCAGAAGTCCGACAACTATAGTCTGTTTCATCATAAGAGCCGCATAATCAAAGATGTAGACAAAAAAAATAACGCGAACACAGATTACAAATGCAATGTAACGGCGCATTCAAGATTAGTCGTAAGTTTTTTTTAGAGAGCAGAAGTTTCGTAGGGCGGCATTGTTACCCGTTGTAGATTATAAAAAATACAGTACAACTGTTAGCTCGGGGTCTTTAGCGTGCATTACGCAGTATATGTGATACGCGATCGCACGACGGTAGGATGCAGATGGGCGACAGAACCCAGGGTCCCTGCTAAAGCCCTTTGATAAAGGCTTTTTTTTTCAAGTACCGCCAACCATTGTTGTGGAAACGCGCAAGACACGTGCCACGAGCGGGTGCTCCGCCGCCATTCGCTTTCAAGGGCCAGTCATTTTAGTGCTGCGCCGCCATTTGTCTCCAAGGGCCGCTCGACACACGGGCCTCGTGCACTGGCAAATTTGACGTTACTTGAACGACCAACGCAAACACATCGAGAGGATTTAGTCCCTACAGGTTCTACAGCGTGAGCTCAGTGCTCTGAACGGACCTCGCACTCACGCATTTCTGATCTGCGGTTCCACAACGCACTCGGCCAACGATCCCCCACCGCACTTGGTTTAGCCTGTGAGCTAAACCAAATGAGATACACTTAGAGTATCGGCACTCTTTCCACTATATTGTTGTGGGCGCCACCATCTGGGTGGTTAGTACAAACCAAACGCAACTGCCGATCGTCATGATTCAAAAGTGCGAATTCCTCAGCATTAGTTTCGGTGTTATGAAACTTGCGTAATATTTCTTTGCTTTGTCGCGAACTGTTTAAACATTTGTGGAGGACGGAAAAGCGTTTCCTGTGATTTCAGATAAAGCTTCAGGTAACTGACGACCATCATTTTAAGCAAGATGTGTATGAAGCGTAGCTTATTTAGTGGCTCTCGTTTAGCCCAACCGCACAGGCACAGAAACAACGAACTGCTTTTCCACGCGCTCTTCGCGCTGCTTCAGTGGCTTCATGAGCCCGTAGCGTTGGCTGCGCTCCGAACTAAGATAAAGCAAAGCAAATATTCAGATCTTAGGGTTTTACAAGCCAAACCAACAAAAATCACTTAACACACCACAATAAAAACAAAATTGCGGGTTTATTTTGACTAACTGGAGATCTTTTGACGTGCAACCGAAACCTCAGATTTTCCTCCGTCAGACTGCGGGCACCTCGGCCGGTATTTAAATCCGACAAATATGGATTCATAGGCCAACGCATTGGCTCAGAGACACTGACACGTTTTAATATCATTGCCACTTAAGAGCCACCGAGGTGGTTTTTGAAACACGATATAGTCGAATCATTCGGACAAGCATAGTTTGATTGCGAAAATGATTTTCGCAAGTGATAAGAACATTCAAATATTTGCGCATACGTAGAGGAATCTATTTCATGGCGCCAATAGACCATTTGCTGTCTTACCCAAGCATCAAGGAGAATGCAGGGATTGGTGTTCCACGCGCCGCACGTGCTGGCCTCAGCAGTAGTAAATTGTTCTAAAGCGCAAAACCTAAAACAAATGGCATCTTGCACGCGCGTTCGTCGATGCTTTCGTTTGGATTATTTACTTCGGAATCTTTTATACAGGAAAGGCGTGCGCGTGTGGCGCGTGGAACACCAATCCCTGCATTCTCGCTTGATGCTTGAGTAAGACAGCAAATGGTCTATTTCATTTGGATCGCGTCAGGCATGTGTACCGACGCAGAAGTGAGAACGAACGCGAAAAGCAGCTGTGGTGACACGCGCAGACCTCGATGCTTCTTGTTCTCACATCTCTGACTCGCTCATTGCGGGCATTCAGCCATAGGGTGCCTACATGTCTGTCTGTCTAAGAGTGAAGACATCTGTTGTTGCCCTGAATGTGCCGGCGCGTGACGCTCTCAGCGCACTCCGTGCATGACTTGGACGGTAAAATGGCGTCTATGCAATAGCCAAAACTTCGCGCTCGAGCTGCGTGACACCAGATTGCGCGCACTTTAGAATGCATAAAAAACGATTGGGCGGTAAAATGGCTGAGATGTCACCACACAAGCAAAACCGCGCGTGTGTATGAAGGCACTCTATCCAGGCATCTGACTCCCTGACATCTGGCGCTTTTTGTTTCTATGTGCCTTCATGTCTGTCTCAGGGCGAAGACATCCATTGTTGCCCTGAATATGCCAGCGCGTGACGCTCTCGCGCACTCGATGCGTGACTTGGGCGGTAGAATGGTGCCTATGCATTAGCCAAAGCTACGCGCTCGAGCTGAGTGACACCGGATTGCGCGCGCTTCAAAATGCATTAAAAAAACAGTTGGGCGGAAAAATGGCTTAGATGTCACCACTCAAGCAAAGCGCGCGTGTGTATGAAGGCACTCTATATCTTTCTTTCACGTGGCGTTCCAAGCGGTACACGACGGAAAATGCACATCAAGCTATTCTTGAACACGTGCCGCCATCTTTATTTTATATTAAGCAACTGCAATCTGCCGTAACTGAATGGAAAAGGTTTGAGCTCTAATAATATTCTTAACGTGTAATATATCAATATGGGAGTTCTGGAAAATATAATATCGAAGGATACTTCATAATTTAATGTATCGTGATTTTGATTAGTTGACGTGATTCCGTTTTTATAGCACCATAAAATATTACCAATTTAAACATTATTTATTTTTTAAATATACATTATCTCTACAATTCGTTGCTTACTTTTTTAATTCATTATATCCAACCGAATGCTTACGTAAAATATTGTGGGCGATGGGACGTTACAACTCGAGAAATAATTTTGTTTTTAATATTAGAGACTGTGCTCTATTCAAAGCTGAATAATTAACTAACAACTTAAAATAATTGTAATATCGAGACATTAAAATATTGTTGAAAAACAGCTCCTTAATTTGACATTAACTTTATAATTGTAGGCTACATAGAAAGAAAGTTTAAACCGTCAAAAAAGCACCAAACCGTCATGCACGGTGGGGTTGCACCTCAACTGCTAAACTCGTGCAAGGCAAATTAAATCTTGGCTAGGAGTGGCCGAAGATATTGTTGCACCAATAAACAAGTATTTCATCTGTAAACAGTTTGCATGTCGTCACACAGTTGAACCAATTATGCTCCTAGAGGCACTAAGAAAGCCCTCGGTAAGAGATGGAGGAAATCGGAATTGACTTACCGGAAACACTTTTCTTGTCATTTACGACTTTTATTTTATTTTCCCCGTTGTCGCCGAACTGCGAGATATGACTTCGGAAACTGTAGTCGGCATGAGGCAAGCGTTCTTTGAGAACATGGAGTTCGTATAGATATGCACAGATTGTTCGCGGCACATTTCGCGGCACAATTCGCTGTATGAAAGTTATCAGACTTCGCTGATCCCTTGTCACTTTGTGCATGTGACCTCTAGTCCTTACTTTATCAGATGCAATAAAACATATGCGAAAATTTTCGAATGTCTAGCAACCCTCTATGCGCTGTTATCTTTGTTGCGTCGAGATTCCTTTACTGTTGGTCAATTCTGTGGCGTTGTCGGTGACAATCGAGGCCTACTGCTTATCGTCATTGATCCTCACCCACACCGGCGGGCTAAAGGCCAGTATTGTTTTACGCTCTTCTTGCGCATGTACGTGCTCGTCGCCCCGCCCGGTCACTGGTCTGTCCCCGCAAACAACGTGGCGGGCGTACACTTCAGCTCGAAATTTGGCTTTGAGTGTGGAAACGGGCGCGGCTGCCTGTTTTTTAGGAGCGCTTTCTCTGCACGAGCGCGCGAGCAAGCGAGGGATTCCTTAAAAATAAGCTTTCACGCCCTGGCTTTCGCCAGCGCCGAAGCCAACTGGGGAGACTAAGCATGTTCTTCGGCGCCCAACTAGATGGCGCTGTGCATTTCGGATATGGTCTATTGCCTCGCTAGCAAAGGTGTTCAAATCGTGAAAAGGCTGCTTAAAAGCTCGCATACTTGGTCTCTGAAAATCACAGAGTAACACCACACGAGTGTGGAACAGCTCCAACAAAGCTAGTAATGAGTTGCAGGTCGCGTACCACTCTATAGTCATTGACAGGGTGAGAACGGCTGGGCGTGTCTTTCGAACACCTGGCCAATAGCACGCGCTCCATGACTTTCGTCGTGCTTTAACTTCGCGCTCGCGCTTGAGGTGCACGAGACGTCCAAGCACTGTCGAAGGTAGGAAGCTCGAGCTGGAGGCGGGGCAACTGAAGCTCCTCCCTCTCAGCTTGTCAGAGACTAAACCAAAATTTGAAACTCGTTCTGTACGTTATAATAACAATAATAATAATAATAATAATAATCTTTATTTTCATTTAAGGAAATGGTGAAGCAAAAGGAAAAAGCTTTAACAAGAAGCTTGACTGGCCCTCAGCCCCATCGGCAGCCACTGAACAAACAGTTTTTGTGCAATGAAAAAAAAAAGAAAAAAAAAGGAAAGCATATACGGAAAATAATACATTATCAAATGGGATAACAGAGACAAGACACAGAACGCTTAAATATGTATAAATATGTTACGCAACTCTTTAGGAGATATCGTAACCTATATTTCTATTTTCTTCTTCAAAGTTGTTTAGAAGCTTTGGAATTAAACACCGAAGCATTTGCTGCCCATAATTTGACATAATTTCGCGTTGGACGCGAGATTGTAGTTTTCCCTCCACTCTTTATTTTGTAGCAATTTGTAAGTTTTAGGAATAGCCGTTATCATCTGCTTGTTTTTTCTTTATTTTCCCAAAGGAGCAATCAGCCAGGCCGGGCGCAGCAGCGGCTGTCTTCACGTTGAAAATTTCCACTCGTTTCCGCTTGCATCGTGTGTCGTCCAGGGATGATCAGACCGGTGCATCACATTGGAGCTCCTCGTCGGTGAGCGTGTGAACTTGGCGCCTTCTGAGCGTCTCGGGGGTGCTGCAAGTGGCGCTCAGCACTCTCTCCGAGAAGAGGCGCAGGTGTCCGATTTGGCAGTCACAGTGCAGAGGATTACCTGTGTGTGAAAAATCCCTTAGCCTTCATTATATTTTAAATCAGTATACAAGGGGGATATCTGTGAATTTATTTCATGCTTTAAAAAAGCGCCGAGAAATATAGTGCTTCTACAATGATTTAATACTTCAATATACTTCCTCAGTTACATGAGCCAACATAAACTTACGCAGATTTAGAAGATTGAGCCGTTGTTAGATATGCTTCGTCGCCTAATTCACAATCTATCCAGCAAAATTGGTATCTTGGGTGGTCCTCTGAAACCTTGTTCTAAAACATTATGTAGGATTACACACACCAATAATCAAACGAAAAAGATCAATCGCTTCTCGTGTTTATCATAAAGTTTGTCATATCCAATATTTGCTCGTGACATGGGGACTTTCCTTCAATATCTACTTTCACGATGCCGAAATCGCATCAGGACCGACAGTTATGCAGGATTTTCATGGTGCGATTTTACTTGCGATTTCGCAGTTGCAACGTCGCTCGTGTGACAAAAAAACCGCGATGGAAGTTGCGAGGCTCAATGCTGCTGTTGAAAAATCGCAAACAAAAGCACACTATGTGAATCAGGCTTTCCACGCGGCTGATCTCAAGCAAAATGAGCTCAGTCTGAAAGCGGGAGATTTTATTTTACGAACATTTGTGAACATTGCTAGATCGTGAAGCTTACCGCCCAGTTCGATGGCCTCCGCCTTGCTTGTTAGCAAAGATTCCAGGCTTTCCTTTTCAATGGCACTAATCTGGTTTGATTGAAGGTCCAGAAATTTCAAAGCCGGCAATTCTTGCCCAAAGTCCCTTGGTAGCTGAGTTATATTGTTCATGCTGCAGAAGACAATACACGTGTGTATCAATTAAATTCATACTTGCTTGCACACAAAAAACGATTGATTGACGTCAATTAAAATGCAGCTTCAAGCGGCTTAGAAGAGCCCTGCAAGCGCGACGCTTTTACGAGCTCGCCATATAAGAAACACGTTAATAAACAGAAACCCAACCCGAACCATACTTACACCAAGTCCAAATTCCAAAGCTTAGGAGCTGGTCTTGGCAACATCGACCTAAGAAAAACTTTGAGATTACAGTCTCGGATGACCAGCGACTCCAGCCCACTTGTCTGAGCAAGCCAGTCCTCGTCGACGTGCGCAATGCTCGAGTAAAGCAATTCCACTGCCACCAGACTCGATGATAACTGGTTCATGTCCTGGGACAAATTGAGATCTTTCATATGTGAGAATCTTAATATTTTCAATTTTCTTAAGACTTTCAGCGTGCCCCAGGTTTGCGGGAGGCTACTGCCGTCCCTAAAGATTATTTTTTCGAGCGTGTCTTCGAGCCCAGCAAAAAACGACGGTTCTGTCGGGCCGAACACTTCGATTGTGACGTTGCTGAATTCCAGCACCGTAGCGTTGACGTCTTGAAAGACTCCCGACGGCAAGTTCTCTAGGCGACTGTCCCTGAGAAGAAACGTCAGGCGAGGATGTAGCTGAGGGCGCTCCATGTGTTTGAAGAAATCACTGGCACTGCTGAGCTCGGAGCACGTGTACACCTCATCCATGGGACGGCTGGTGTTCAGGCACGTCGGCGCCGGCAGTACAAAGCCCAGGCACCAACCGAACACCACACAAGTTGATGAAAACAAAAACAAGATTGACATTGTCGGCCGCTGGATACCGGAGGAAGCCTGATGTGTGCTCCGGAGTGGCACTTAAGCATCGGGGATCTGCGCGTGCGCCAATCACTTGTTATCTCAGCCGGAGGGAAAGGACAGCGCAGTTCGTTGCAGGCGTCAAAGCTACGCTCTCTCGTGCTCGGTTTGGTTTCGCCCTTGGTGATAACTCCGACCAGAACTTCCGTGATTTGAGTAGGATGTTACGCAGAACACCGAGAAGGGCACGGCGCGTGTCGAGTTCCCAGTGATGAGCGCCCGACGGTCTTTTTTGGCTACGTGTGAGCCGCGAGCCTCCAGCACGATGCATCTCCAGACACGACTAACAGAAAACATGTGCCCGCGTTTCCTCTTGAAAGACATTAATTCAAAAGTACACATATTATTAGAAGTTTTCGAGAAAACAAAATCAACTGGGCTACATAAATTTACGATTTCGCGTCATTGTTTTCTAAAGGGTGTCATCATTAGCTGACCGAGCCTAATGGTCCTAATAGCCCTTCTCTCACTCGCTTGCTCATTTCTGTGGGTTTTTTTTAGTTCTTTTGTCGTTCGCCTTTAAGTTTTTCTGTTTTGCACACGTACACTTTTTTCCACTTTGGTTTATACACTTTGCGTTCTCCTTTTTTCTTTCTTTTCCGTTCTTTATTTTTGTCTTGTGAAGGTGCTTGAAGCCTCAGGCACCTTCATACAGGACCTCTATAAACAGGGATTTTGTCAATAAATATCAGTTGTGTTTGAAACATCTTTATCGTGTCGTCTTTCGTTCTCCCTAGTCTCGGGGATTTTGTCTATCATGTCCTGAGGGCACCTTTGTTTTTTTTAGCGAGCATTTTGTGTTTAATCGCGGTGTTGTACTCACTTTTTGAGATTCTTAATTTACAATTTAACGCCTTGGTCCAAACGTCATTAATCATAATATTATCAACACTGACACCAGCGTACGTTAAACGGTAAGCTATTTTTTTAATTATATTTGCCTGTCGTATTTAATTTTTCATATACACAAATATTGAGCTACGGATATCACAGAGAAAAAGAGAATATAGCCTGGCAATATTTTATTGACCATTAACTGGGAATAAAATTTTACTTCACCATAACAATATGTCCATTCGATTTAGTATTTTACATTAAAAATAGGCATTTTCATTAACAAATCACATAATAGACGCTAAATGCTCTTAATAATATTATTTTTTTCTCAGAAATCTTTGAGTTAAAGCATAACAGGAAAGAAAGTGTGATTTAAATCTTGATCTAACTCTGGGTTCAAGTCATCCTGATTTCACCTCACCACACTGGTCATAGCCATTCCGTTACACCGCTTTAGAGAGGAGCAAGGGTGCCCCTTTCAATACACGGCCATCTGCAAGGAGGTCAAGAACTTCGACCGTCCCGCACTTTCTTTTAGGATTGTGCACTCCCAATGAAGCACGGTGTTGGGACGCGCCGCTGGGGCAATAACTAAGCGGCGACAACGCAATGCTCCTCTGGCGCCCCCTTCTTTCGGGGTCTCGTAAAAGCCTCTGGCATATTTCGAGTGAGCTATAAACGCTTACTGCGGATGGCTATAGCTTGTTATGGCGTTGGAAGGTGTTCACATGAAGACCTGCAGTGGGAAGTCAGAGGAGGCGAACTGGACAAGCTGAGGTTCCGCGTCTTAGGGGTTATTTTTGAGGAAAACTGAATGCTAATTTTCAGAATTAATTTCTATAAACAAATATCTTAAGATTTCTAATTGCACTAACCTGAATCTAAAAGAGAAATTAGAACGTAAACTTAGTCTAAAAAGGATGCAGAAGTTTATAAGATATATACACATACCCGCAAAAAAACTCATATACATCATTTCAGCTTAAGTTCAGACGCGCTAGCTCCGGGCTTTCAGCGTCCCTGCCAAGCACGCGCGCTCGTGCAGTGCAAGCAGTGCCCAACGTTGCTGGCATTGCCCAGGGTCACCTTCTCACGCATGTAGCATCGGATGCGTCTGAACTTAAGATCGAAACGAAGTATAAACTGACTGGCAACACTGCGCTGAAATTTTTAGCTGTATCTTTTTCTCCCCAATAGTTATCCCCGGAAAGACTAGGACTAGAATAGCTATATCTCGGAGCAAAACGTCGACTGTCGTGCATGTTTGCTACACGTTAAGTATCTTGACCAGAGAGAAAGAGAGAGAGGGAGAATAAACTTTACTAAACAACTCAAGTCCGATCCGTTTTTAATCTTCATCGGAGGATGAGGATGCGCTGTCCTCGTCCTTCGTGAGTCGGTGGGTTTGGCGTCCAATGATTAAGTTATTTTTTCAATGTGGGCGACGAGGAGTGACCACAAGTTGGCTTGGAGATCTTTTGGAAGAGCGGCCCAGCTCGCCCAGGAATAGGGACCTAAGGAGGGAAGAAGGAAGGGAGAGGGACGGGTGAGGAGGTTGAGGCTCTGGGACAGGACCACTATGTGTATTCATTGGATGGATAACCTCCACAGCCATTGCAGGTGGGGCGACCAGGTAGGTGCTGGATTAAGTGCATATTGTCGCGAATGACGAGGCGACGAAACAAAAAATAACTGAGAAAAATGAAACGTTTATTGGGGCGAATTCGTGTACAAAACAAAAAATAAAACAAAACATAACAACAGAGCCTCGCGGGCGTCGAAGTCGGCGTAACAGCAGGATCGAACGCTGGGGCGAGACTACCTTCGGCTCGCCAAGCGGAGCACTTTTCGCAGACGCGTGGCTTTCTGGAACATTCGGCCTAGAACGCTCGGCGCGAACAGCATTCGTAACTCGATCAGGCAAAGAAGTTCTCGAATTCGCGAGGACGCCAAGTAGAAAGAATAAATAAAAGTATATTTCACTCCCTGGAATCGAACCCAGAACATCCGCGCGACAGCCAAGCACGGTAACCTCTCGCCCATGTGCGCGCTCGCTCAGCGACGCGCGTGACAATATAGTGCTCCGTGGGAAGAGAAAGAGTTCGTGCTTGCCGGATAGAGGCATTGATAGAGGCATCCTGTCATGAGTGGGAACAGGAAGGGGAGGGGAGCTTGCAGCGCTGGAATCTGAAGCTGGCCATGTGGAAAGAATAAAAACACAGAAAATATACGAGGGACAGACACACACAGTTCTTTCATGAAAGAACTGTGTGTGTCTGTCCCTCGTATATTTTCTGTGTTTTTATTCTTTCCGTGTAAACTGTACTCCATCCAACGCGCTCTGCTAAGTGGCCATGTGTGCTGTTCGTTCCTTGTGATGTTGGGTGCTGTCCTACTGAGGATGGTATGCTTCCGGTCAGGGTGTCGAAGGGCCCGGAGGTTCGCTGTCGCCTGCCAGAGTGTGTGCTCGCTCGTTGCCCAGAAAGCCTTGGTGGCCGGGGATCCATTCTACTCGCAGATCAACTGCTAAGTTGCGTATGGGTCCGCATGTATTCTTGGAGGGAAGTGTGGATGTGCGTAGTCAGTGTTTGCGCCTCGAAGCTGCAGAGAGCTTCCTGACTGTCCGCACGCACAGTGATGGTTGCCGTGGTGTGTTGATGGAGGATGATTGCTTCTAAGATGGCTTGTGCCTCCGCCTCCGCTACTGAAGGCACCCCGAAGTGAAGCGTCGTGGTGGACGTGAAGGGTCCGACCGTCGCCGTCACGGCATTGTCGTCGATAGGGAGTTTTCGTAGATCGTTTGCGCCGTCCCGCAACGCCCTCCGCAACCCGCTACGATACCCGGAACTCTACAGTCAGGGCTATCGGCGCGCAGGCGCAATAGCAACTTCTTCGTTGCGGAGGGCTTAGCGGAGGGGAAAACGCGGTCTACGAAAACTCCCTGATGACTCGAGCGTCAGTGTAGTGGGTGTTATGCGTCGGTTCATGGAGATGGTCCGCTCTGTCTTGCCTGCGTTGAGCGTCTGTAGAGCGATCCATGTTGCGGGGTATGGGGTGAACGACGAGACGGGGAATGCCGTTTC
The DNA here is from genome assembly GCA_037355805.1 of Ixodes ricinus. Classification (NCBI taxonomy): domain Eukaryota; kingdom Metazoa; phylum Arthropoda; class Arachnida; order Ixodida; family Ixodidae; genus Ixodes; species Ixodes ricinus. Next base: position 40,963 of record JAZHYW010043360.1, read on the forward strand.
AAGGTAGTGGAGTTGGGGGAATGGGGGCCATATGGTCTGTAGAGTGCACTAGCAGATGGAGGATGGCTCTGCCATGTGCGGAGGTTGTGAGTCGGTATAGTTGGGCGCGATGGTGGTGTGCTATCCGCTCATCAAGGGAGTTAAAATGGGCCGTCTCTTCTATTTTAAAATTGAAGGTGTAGGAAGGGACTCTGAGGGCGGTGCGGGTGCACTTACGAAGAGCCACCTCTAAGTGCCGGAGTTGCGTGGCCGTGAGGTTATGGTAGGGGAGTGCGTACATAACGCGCAGGTAAACCATGACCTCGATTATCTTCCACAGGTCATCTTCTTTGAGGCCTTGGAGTTGCCGGGTGATGCGCCGGATCATCTGGTGCACTTGCGCGATCTGTTTGCTTATCTGAGGAGTTCAGACACTAGTGCGGCCATCCTGTTGAAAGTTGAAGCCAGGATTTTGATGTGGGGGCGTTGAGGAATGTAAGAGTCATTGATCTGAAGCTTGATGATGTCTCGTAGGCCTGGGCGGTTTTGCGCGGGTCGTTTGAAACTACAACGAAGTTCCGTCTTGTTTGGCGAGCAGACGAGGCCGATGGGCTGGGCGTGAAGGTGAACTACGTCCGCACCCTTCTGCACAGTGTCCTCCAGCTCTCCAGGGGAGCCTGATACTGCCGCGTGGGAATAGCTGAGTCAGCAGCGTGCTCGACTCCCACGCCGCTGGCTGGGGTTCGATCCCCGCCAGCGCTTGTCCTCTTTATTTATTTTGATTTTGTTTGCATGACTGGAATGTTTTAGATGACTCGAGAATCTTGTTTGTTCGAGCTCGGAAACTTCTAACTACCCACGCGCTCACAAAAGGAGCTTCGCATGGCTGCTTGGGTCAGTCGTCCTTCCGTCGCCATCATAGTATGTACGGTCTTTGTCCCTTTATGTTTCTCGGCACACGTTCGCCGCATTAAACGTTCATTTTAAGTTTTATTAATCAAGTTTATGTTTTTATTCATGACATTTTGGTGCAGGTGCGGGGTAACACAACCTATGCCGACGGTGCGTATCAACTGTGACATCAACGATGACCCGGACTATGGCCTCGAAAATGACCCGGCTTCTGAACTTGACAACGCCCATGGCTACGACCTCGAAGATAACTTGATGACGACACGACGACGCCGACGATGAAACGGACGACTCCAAAGACAAACCCGGCTACGACGTCAACAACCAACCCGACTACAGCTTCGACGACAAACACTGTCTTCGACATTCACGACGAGACTGACGACGACACTAACACAGACGATGACTCGACCGACGATTCCGACTACGACTTCGACGGTAACCCTGACGACAACTTCAACTGCGACCCAAGAACGACCCGGCCGATGACTTCAACGACAATCCCGACTACGAGCTTGACGACGACCTTGATGACCACACTTAGGACGATACCGACGACGAGTATGATGTCGACCACGAAGACGAACAGAACGACAACGCTTGGTTTGTCACACAACGAGCGGAAGAAGTCCGCCAGCTCGGCCGCATTTTTATTCAAGCCGCACAAGTTGCTGACAAAGGCCGGTGCAATCTTTCTTGCCTAGACGCCCAGTTTCAGCACGGCTACCAAGTGTGGATAGGAACACCAATTCATCGTCGCAGCGAAGAACTGTTAAGGTGGTGCTTCAGCCTCAAGGTTAATTCGCTAGCTGAGGGACCTAAACTGCAAACCGTGTGACCGACGGAAAATTAATATTGTCACTCCGCCCTCTGTGAAGGCCTGTCCAAACAGGCTACTACAAACCACATGACTCCTGCAAAAGTCGTCAAAATTGAACCGTCCGGGAGTCGTCGGTCGAATGTCTAGCTGTTTGGACACCGGCCAAGCTGGCCAAGCCACATTCACGACTTGCCTCCTCGCCTTCTCCACTTGTCGTTGACGTCGGTGCTCGTCAGACTTGACGTCACACGCCACCTGCCAATGGTATGCCTGATGCCTGTCTATCTCCCGCGGCTCACGAAGTCGCCGACCTTGCTGCCGCCGTCACCTCGGCAGGAAGGCCAAAGAGGTCCGGCTTCGGGTGGATCTGGGAGATTCCTTCGTCAAAGCGCGCGTTTCGGCCGCCTCAGCTCAGCTTTCTTTCGTCAGAATCCACGCTCGTAGCTTGAAAAAATTAATAAAGTGCAGTGCGCAAAAGGGATACTTTTAGTTGTATGTAGAAACACTGAGAACTTAAGAATATAGCATTTATTTTATTAAATTTCAAACCAACCAGGTTTGTTTGTCTATACGAGGTAAGTTAGGAACAAGAGCCGCGGGAATCCGATCCAATCCACAGAACTGCTAGACGATGACACGACCTTGGACACGACGCGGGCTCGCCTGGCTTGCCCCCTCACACTCGAGTCTTCCCTTTCCCGTTTTCGGGACTTCCAAAGCGGCGGAGGCCTTGAGCGATTGACCGACAGCCAAGAGAGCGTGTGAGTGGCTCTCCGGACCCACGTGATGAGCAGAGCAAGGCCGCCGTGGAGGAAGCGAGGGGGAGATTTAGCGGGGGACGCTTCCCCTCGGCAGCTCTGACGGGAGGGAAGATTCCCTCCGACGGCCGGAAGCGGAGCCAGCGGCGCGCCGCACGATTTGCAGGAGTCGTGCGTTTCGTAGTGTCCTGTTTGGACACCCCTTGACGAAGGTAATTCACATCGTCCTACTCGAACTGAAGAATGCTCGATTGGACTGTGAAAATTTGTTTTTTGTGACGCTGTAGTTAGTGCTTCTCTTGTTTTAAGTTGTCAATTTCATTTTTGTTGCATCGGGACTGTGCGTCTTTCAAGAGGAGAGTAATGCCGCGTGCGAATAGCTGAATCAGCAGCGTGCTCGACTACCACACCGCTGGCTGGGGTTTGATCCCCGCCAACGCTTGCTCCCTTTATCTTTTTATTTTTTTTGCATGACTGGAATGTTTTGGAGGACTCGAAATGTTTTTTGTTTGTTCGATCTCGGAAAATTCTTGATACCCACGCGCTCTCAAAAGGAGGTTCGCATGGCTACTTGAGTCAGTCGTCCTTCCGTCGCCGTCATAGTAAATCCGGTATTTGGCACTTTATGTTTCTCGGCACAAGTTCGCAATAATAAACGTTCATTTTAAGTTTTATTAATCAAGTTTATGTTTTTTATTTGAGACATTATCATCCACGTAGATGGCGCGATGGACGTCTGGGGTGGCGGATAGCTGGAGTGGAAGATTTTTCAGTGTAAGATTGAAGAGCGTGGGGAATCCCTCGCCGCAGCGGGTATGACGGTGACGGGCTGCCGTCTGGGTCACTAATGCAGAGCGTTCGGTCCGTGAGGAAATTCTTGACGTAGTTGAAGAGTCGGCATCCCGGCTGAATCTCGTCCAGGTTCTGGGGGATGGCTGCATGATCTACGTTTACGAGGGCCTTCTGGATGTCCACCCTGACGATTGTACGTAGTTGAGCCGTGCTTTTGTAGTCGCAGACATCCGTGCGGATGCGGCGGGCGGCGTCTTGTGTGCTCACATGCTGGCGGAAGCCTATCATAGTTGGGGCGAAGTGTCCGTGGTGCTCTAGGTGCCACCCGAGCCGTTGGAGGACCATCTTGTCCATCAGCTTACCAAGGCAGGACGTCATTGATACGAAGCGGAGGTTGGTGGCGGTGGTGGTGTGTTTGCCTGGCTTCAAGATGCTGATGACGTGGGCTTCCTCCCAAGTTCCAACCTGGGGGTATAGAGCCTGTTTCCCGCGCTTTATTGATTAAAGCGAGCAATTCTTCCAGCTTCACGTCCGCTAGTTTGCGCAGCGTCCCATAGGTAACGAGACGGGGCCTGGTGCCGTGTTCCGTTTGAGTTCGGGGAGGGCTGCTGTAAGTTCTTGCAGGGAAAATGCAGAGTTTATGCCGCCGTCCTGGCGTTCTTCGCCAGGTTGGATGGTGTAACAAAGGTGTTGGATGTTCCGAACGGCCAGAGAATAGAAGGTGTCCCGAATCTGCTCTGACATCGCGTTGGACGGCGCATTCAACGCCATCTGAAGCTTCTTCAACGTGTTACGAGCCTTTTTCTTTTTTCGAGGAAAGTGGGCATGATTTGCCATTCCCGGGGAGTGTAGAGTAAACCGTTCATGTCGTTGCAGGTCTGGAGCCAGTTGTGTATGGCGAGATAGTCTGCATGATTCTGGGTCGCTGTGGTGAATTCCTCGATAGCATACCGGAGGCATCGGCTGTCGGGACTTCGTTTCCAGGCCTTGACTGTGCGTCGGCGGCGCTTCGACAGGGTGGGGAGGTGCTTCTCCACGTAAGGGCGGTCTTCCGTGCGGCGAGTTTGTCTAGTGTGGGCCTGGGTAGTTAAAAAGATTGAGCGACTCCACGTCCCGGCGTCCTGGTGGGCTGTATTGGTGGTTTCCAGTGCCATGCGTGCCTTGTGCCAGTCTGTGATGGGGGTTGTGCGTGCGAATTGAGGCCTGGGTCGCTTGGTACGATGCCTGGGTGGAAGTGATACTTGAATGATGCGGTGGTCGCTACCCAAGTTCTTCATGGTGTTATCCCAACAAGCGCCATGATCGCCGCGGATACACGTGAGGTCAAGGTTGGTGTCCGTTCTGTGTGCAGTTTACTGACGGGTGGGATATGAGGTGTCATCGAGGAGGGTCATGCGGTGGGTGTTGGAGAGGGCTTCCAATTTGCGTCCCATGGCTGTGGTTCGATTGTATCCCCAGCTGTGATTGGGACAATTTAAGTCACCGAGAAGGTGAATGGTGTTCTGGCCTTTCGTGGCTTCCAGGTTGCTGTGGCGCGGGGGAGGACGTGCGGTTGCAGGGACTGTGGTGTCCAGTAGGCGTTCGCTATTGTTATGCACTCTCCGTGCACTTGGGTGAGGGTGACAACGTGCTCCTGGCAGGGGCAGTTGAGGTGCGTTGAATCTCTTTGATGGTGGCTAGGTATCTTTTGAACTGCGTAGTCACCACGATGAGGTGGGCGGTGCGATGGCTGTCCCTCGGGGCTTGTGGACAATACTCGGCTGCGTGAAATTTTTGTATCCCAGGATAGCAAAGTCGCCGTGGGTCTTTTGCAGGGCTATAACGTTCGGATGTATGTCGGTGCTGCGCATGTATTGAATGAGCGTGTTTTTTGTTGTTTGTTTTTTGCGCTTGAGACCTTGACAATTTTAATGCCAGATAAGAAAGCCGGTCTTGGCGACTCGGTGTTGAGTGGTTGGGCGACAATCCATGGTTGGATGCAGGTACAGTAGTATTTAGAATAACATAATGAGTGGGATGACCATTCGAAGAATAGCAAGGATATTTTGTGCCCATTCTGCGTCAACTCATTCCAGCAACGTGCAGATCATTCTAGGTGCTGTTTGAAGATACCGAACCCATCCCTTGACTGAAGATGTGTCCGTTGAAGCGGATGGTGTGTTTTGCTCTGATAAATTGCGCTGCCTTGAATCAATCGGAGCAGACTCCATCACTTTGGGGACTGAGTGATGAGGTAACTGTGGTGAAGATGGCACCGCGTTCGTCGGGCGTGAGTTTGATTTGCTTTCCTTTGAACCCTTAGTGACTGCAACGTACGAAGCTTTCTTTGAAGTTTGGTTCTCAAGCGTGCTTCTCAAGTTTATTTGTAGAGTTGGAGAGCGCGCTTCACCTTTTCTGGCTAGCTCGGGCCATTCGGTATCATAAACCGCGGTTCCATCAGTGCTGGAAATCGACTGCGTGTTGTCTGGCGTGATTCATGGTTTCTGTCTTCTTTTTTTGCCGTTTTAAACATGTTGGTGACGTAGCCATGTGAGCGGCTCCGCAGTTCATGCACTTTTCTTGTGCAAAACATCTCTCTGTGTTGTCACGAGTGCCACTGCAGCGGCCACATACTGGATTCTTCTTGGAGGCTGCTTCTCGATGTCCATAGCGACAGCACTTCCGGCACTATATGGGCCCTCCTTGAATAAGGTCACTGGTTGCCGGACGTGGCCAAGGCAAACGAAGCTTGGCAGCGTCGATCCAGACAAAGAAATCTTTACCGCTCAACTTTTGCCTAGTCTTCGTAGTCGCGCTACTCTGTTTTCTGGAGACCTTAAGTTATCGGCAATCTGCGCATCAGTGAGCGTGGTGTCCACGTCCCGGATTACTCCGGTGGCGTAGTGTCTTGGACAGGGGTTCGTAAGTTCGGATCTTGGCTCCACATAGCTCAGTGCAGCAAAGGAGGGCTCGCGTTGTCTAGCAATTTTTCGTGTCGATGGCAATGAGATTGAGACATCTCTTATATCTGATCTCAAGGATACATTCCAGGCACATATTCTCCAGGTGGAGGGACACATTTAGGCTGCTTAGCGTGTAAACATTGTGTTCTGCTGGCCGGTGTGAATATGACAGTAAGCCCTTCAGAGAATAATGTACCACTGCAGATTGTTTTACCGCTAAAGCTGGAATTGGGGCTGTTTTTCTTTCGCTTTTTACTTGACCTGGGGTCGATTCACTCTTTGTTGTCAAGATCAGAGTGTTCCATGTCACTGGATAGCTTAAAGACCCGCCGCGAAGATTTTGGGGCGTATTGCTGGCATGGAGTGATGTCCGCAGTCTGATTCATGGCTGAGTTTCCTGATTCTGCGATTGAACAGCCAGACTTGGAAGAAGCCATATGCTGTAGTGATAGGTGGAAGCGTATTGATTAGAGTGCAGCAAAATTGGGCCGGTAGACATGGCAAGGTCGGTTCACTTGTACCAGGGAAATAATCCTAGGGCGACAAACCACACCGCCGAGACGCGTGGATAACTTTCGAACGGTGTCTGTAGTTCGTTACTGTCCATACCGGCGTATAATATACAATATTCTGATAAAACAGAGCGAGCACAAAACCCTTTTCAAAACACTTCGTCCACTCCCCTCTTTACCAGAGATGTTCGCCTAAGATCGGACTGTGATGCAGAAAATCTTGTTTGCTTAGGTTATAGAAAGCGATTACTTCCACACGGTAGATTTTTTAATAAATATTAATCTGATATACACCGCGCGACACACTTAGTACTATCACTACATCGGCGGTTTTGGTTCGTATTTTACTCATTGCGTATAAAAACACCAAACTCGATTTGGACCGCCTAATTTGAAGACCCGTATTTGCAAACCTTCTACCTGCTTTTATTATAACTTTTTCAGTTGTGAAAGAAAAAAAGGAAATGGACAGTCGCTTTTTCGTGCAAAGTGTGTCGCACTCTGGACCAGATATTTCACATAGAGCTGCTTACTACTCTCCGTTTGCATAAGAACCAGAGTGAAACAAAAAGAACAGAAAGCATCTCTATTAATACCTCGAAACTGTGCATAGCGGAGCACTCAGTAAATTGAGAGGGAAACGCGGGGAAACCGACCAGCGATCCCTTACAAATGACTGGTTCTTAGGCATATTTATCGGCATCCTAGACACGAATCACTAAAATCTAAGCTTATACCCAAGAACAAGCGTGCCGCTTCAAAGTTAAACCGTTTTATCTCCGTTATCCAACTCCCCATAAAACCTGCCATGATATTCAGTAATAGAGCGACTGGGAAACGACGGTTTTGGAAACTAATTCAGAGAGGATATAAGAAGGATCAGCTGATGACTTTGGAGTCATTGCCGCAAGTCATCTGCTCTGCGGTCAAGGTCTTCAGGTAGCTGCCCTTGACCGCCGCCGGTGATACACAGTGAGCGTAGGTCCAGTCGTCATTGTACTCCAGCAGGAACCGGAGCCGGCAGTCGCAGTGCAGCGGGTTTCCTGGGAATAGTAACAACACAGGATGGTACTAGCGTCTCCTTCCAAAGGCGATGTGTGTTTGGGTTTAAGTGTGCGCCTTTATTGTGCAAGTAAAATACATACAATTCTTTTTTTTAATTGAGGTGAAGCATTTTACACTATATCGCCGTGTTTTCCCATTAAATACATGTTGTGTTATTTTGTCTGTCTAAAATATAGCGCTTCGAAACGCACACATCTGTCTACTTTGATATTTCCCTAAAGGGGCGGTGCAACGATATCAAATTAAAATGTTTTTCACTTCACGCGAGCTTAATAACACTAGTGGAACTCAAGGATACTCGCACGCAACGCCACTGGCCAGGAAACTCCTTTGTTGCGGTGTAATTTCAAGGACAAAAGCGAACGTTTTCATCCAATCTCTCCTTCGCAAAACTTGATGACGTAACTGGGGGATCCCAGTTTCCTCCAGTGATGATATTTGAATGCGGCTCATAAATTGGACCCGAGCATTGCGTGGACACTCAGTTTGGGCTCGTGATAATTGATAGCACGAGAAGCATTCGGGTACTGGCCCGTGTCCAATCGCTACAATGACGACAGTAGCCGAACCATAACAATGCCGGGAACTCAGCGCGTGTTCTGTGCCTTGACAACCCCAGACCGTCGCTATGATCAACAGGGGGCTCAGCTCGCCTTCGGCGGGAATCTCTCCGATGCGACGTTACGGGGGAGACGGGTAGCTTCTTTTGACTCCGCCCCGGCGAGTTTCCCACTCCTCCTCCTACATTTCCAACCCCCCGGCGGCGGCGAGTTCCCCAGCGTAGCTCCGATTTGTCCCTACGTTCCGCAGTGAAGGGTTTAATTTTATTTAAATTGGGGGATAGGTGGCCGGTTGGTCTAGCACATACGAGCTCGAAGCACGTCGAGAGAAAGCTCGCGTTGCAGAACCCAGGGATCCTGGGCTCAATCCCCACAGCTGCCCGTTTCGATCTGGATGAGCATCGTACCGGCGTGCTGTCGTGTATCACTACTGCGTGGTGAAGGCTAAAGACCCCAGGCTAGCGGTTGTACTGCACTGGCTAAATTTCTTATCTGCAGCTGGGAGAATCGTCGCCCGTTAAGGCAGAACAAGTTTTAGGCTTTATCAACATACACACAACCCAATTTTTTTATTTCAATCGTAAATGACAAATAAGAATCGGTAACAGCACGAATGCTAATTATACAAATATTGCTTGGATATCGGCTAGTTGATTAGACATTCTGATGGTTTGCTGCGCTGCGTAGATGCAAAATATTGACCGCATCTCCGCGTGGTGAATGATGTTGATTGGGGCGAAGCTCTGGTAGTGCTTGTCTGCGTAGACGCTGAGCCGCAGCATGCCGAGCCTTTCGTTCGTTTTCATCAATGTCAGAAGGAGAATGTGTGGTATGGAACGTGGTTATATACGCATTTTAGCATTTAACCGCAGCGCCCTCTCGTCTATAAACGTTGAGCTAATGCATGCAAAGTTTAACGCGATTATATACGCATTTGACCGCAGCGCCCTCTCCTGTATAGACGTTGAGCGGCTACATGCAACGTTTCATCCATTACATCCCCAGCTCTTGAGTTACTACCACGTCTCAGAGCCCCCTACTCGTCCCGCAGTCGTGGCCGAGTGGTTAAGGCGGTGGACTAAGAAATCCATTGGGCTCTCCCCGCACAGGTTCGAATCCTGTCGACTGCGCAAACATATTTTTTTTTCCTCATTTATTTTCATCTTTTTTTTTGTTTCTACACGAGCACGTGAGCACGTGGGCTCACGAGCAGGAGCACGAGCACCGGACGCCGGACGGACATACGGACATGGCTAGCCCCTAGGAGCTTCGCCCCTAATGGGGTATCCACACGAAGGAGAAATTCGCCACTTTCCTCCGCGGATCGCGCATCACGTGAGACATACGTCATCCCTTTTTGACGCCTCGCGGCGCGTTCTCCTCCGTGGCGGAGGCGCGGAGGCTTCGTACTGCCAGCACGAAAGCTCTGCAAGTGCACGCGCCGGAGCCGGGGACGGAGTTTCCCGGGTTGTTGACGTCACGACATCCGTCCGCGGAGTTCTCCTTCGTGTGGATACCCCTTTAATGGGGTATCCACACGAAGGAGAAATCCGCCACTTTCCTCCGCGGAGCGCGCATCACGTGCGACATACGTCATCCCTTTTTGACGCCTCGCGGCGCCGTTCTCCTCCGTGGCACGTGGCGGAGGCTTCGTTCCATCAGCACGAAAGCTCTGCAGGTGCACGCGGCGGAGCCGGGGACGGAGTTTCCCGGGTTGTTGACGTCACGACATCCGTCCGCGGAGTTCTCCTTCGTGTGGATACCCCTTTAAAGGGGTATCCACACGAAGGAGAAATCCGCCACTTTCCTCCGCGGAGCGCTGCATCACGTGAGACATACGTCATCCCTTTTTGACGCCTCGCGGCGCGTTCTCCTCCGTGGCGGAGGCGCGGAGGCTTCGTGCTGACAGCACGAAAGCTCCGCAAGTGCACGCGGCGGAGCCGGGGACGGAGTTTCCCGGGATGTTGACGTCACGACATCCGTCCGCGGAGTTCTCCTTCGTGTGGATACCCCTTATGGGGTATCCACACGAAGGAGAAATCCGTCACTTCCTCCGCGGAGCGCGCATCACGTGCAGACATACGTCATCCCTTTTTGACGCCTCGCGGCGCCGTTCTCCTCCGTGGCGGAGTGCGCGGAGGCTTCGTTCCATCAGCACGAAAGCTCTGCAGGTGCACGCGGCGGAGCTCGGGTGTTGGCTCGGGACGGAGTTTCCCGGGTCGTTGACGTCACGACATCCGTCCGCGGAGTTCTCCTTCGTGTGGATACCCTTAAAAGACGAACTCGATAAAGATTTAAACTAGGGTGCCTTCATGTGCGCTTTGCTTGGGGTGATGACATCTGGCCATTTTGTTTCTAACGTTTATTTTTATTTTTTTGTTCTCAAGCGCGTGAAAGAGCGTGTCCCTGCACACGCTCGTGGCGTTGACTGTGCTACAGCGACATTTTGTTTCCTGCGATTTCTTTGTATTTTTCCTGTGAGCGCGTGCTGTCGGCATCGGGTACCACAAACGATGGCATCACCCTAAACAGAGGGACATCGAGGCACTCTAATTTAAACTTAAGCAGAGTATAGACGAAAAACAATATGCAGGAATGGCGCAAACTAACAACTGTGTAATTTCTTTCTCATCTTTCTCCCCACACCACCACACAGCCACAATATGTAGTTCAAAATAGGGTGCACGTGGAGCGAAAGCTCGCGCTGCAAAACCCAGGATCCTGGGTTCAATCCCCACCTTTGCCCGTGTCGATCTGGATGAGCATCGCACCGGCGTGCGGTCGTGTATCACTGCTGCGTGGTGCACGTTAAAGACCCCAGGCAAGCAATCGTTCTGCACTGGCAAAATTGCTTATCGAGAGGTAACGATATCACCATGTTCTGGCATGTTCTCCTGCTGTATAAACAACTAACGACAAATTTGTTCGTTGAAATACGGTGTGGAGGGAGAAATATGAGAAAGAAATTACACAGTTGTAATGCCTGCGCCACACGGGCAACTCGAATGCCATTTACAACGAATGACATTTGTGTGATCGGCAAATCAGCTCGGAATCTGTCGCGCGTAGAATGCGCCAGAATGCGCGACGCCCGGAGTGTCGCGCGCTGATTGGCCGTCCGCTCAAATGTCATTCGTTGTAAATGGCATTCGAGTTGCCCGTCTGGCACGGGTATTAGTCTGCGTCATTCATGTACAATGCTTTTCTTCTATCCTCTGTTTTAGTTTAAATTTTATCAAGTTACGTGCGTTTTTCTTGCATCTACGCAGCGCATCAAACCATCACAATATTTATAAAAGCTTGTAGGTAATGATAAATTGCGTTCCTGTTTGCAGATTGCCGTAAGAACACATTTGTTTCTAGGACTCACTTTGTAGAATTTGCTTGTAGGATTCACGCCGGGGACGACGGTCCATTCACGGCTGCATCGCCTCAAGCCCAGTTCGCCACGCAGTTCATCGCACAGCCACCTTACCACGTCTTTCGAGAGGCAATAGTGTCGTTGAAAATCAACGTCGTCCGTGTCAAACACATAGGCGTGGCTTAAATACCTACGCCAACGGCGAAACACGAACAAAAACGCTGCCATTTTGGACGCTTCTCCCTCATCTCGCGCCCAACTCGTCCAAACTCGCCTAGGTCGGAGCCGGCAAGCTTTTCCCATCCGCGGCGGCTTCTGCCACGTCACAATGACGTCACAGCATCTCGCCACGAGTTCCGAATATGCCACTTTCCGGCCGCCTCAATCCCTCGGTTGTGACGTCACGATCTAGGGAGTGACAGCGCGTGTCGTCATGCGCGGCGCCGACCAATCGCGGCGGGCGGCGAGTTTGGCGGAGAACTGGCCTTGATCTCTCCGTGCCGAGCTTAGCCGCCCAGATCACGTGGCCACTTGTTCTGGCTGCGAGTTGAGGGTTGAAAGCTGCTCCTGTTCCTTTATTTCTTCTGCGACTTCGATTGCGTGTGGTGAAAAACGAACGGCTGTTTCACAGGTCATTAACGTCAGAAATCAATTCTAATCGGTATTTGCGCAGTGTACAAAAATTGTTGCATCTCCTTTTTAATATTGGTGTGTATATGTTGCAATATCTCGTAAAGTTTTAAGCTTTACTATTCGATTTCTTGTCATATATTCGAATCAAAAGTATCTATCATCTAGATATAAATTGTTGCTCTAGTAAATAAAACCATTGACAGCGCGTCAAACCTGTCTCAAGATTAAAAAGAGCCCCGCAAATTCAGCGTAAAATTAAAAAGAAATTCACCTATATATTTGCTTTGTTTTTGTTTTTAAATTCATGTTGACTATCCCACACCACATCGCCGTGTTTTCCCATGAAAATAGGTAGCAATATTATGCCTCGTCAAAAATAGTACGCTTTGAAATGCACCTTCCAAACCGACATTTTTGTCGCGGTCCGCGACTTTTACTCCTTTTTTTCACGCAGGAAAAATAAAAATAAAGCGGAGCACAGAACATGTCATGTTCGGTATTCCGTATATTTTTATTTTTTCGTATGTAAAATTGAACCTTACCAACACGCTCGGGTTTTAATTAATTACTCCTACGATTTATATAAAAAAAGTTCTCGTAATATATATATATATATATATATATATATATATATATATATATATATATATATATATATATATAAATGTGTATACAATTGCATATATTAGACAACTAACGAAACACATTCGTGTTTGTAGTTTCAGATATCGCGCCTCAAGCTCTGCCCACAATGACGCTCAGAAGAGTGACGTAGTCGTTTCAATGATTTCGTCACTATCTCGACAGCGTCTCCTTATATTCCGGTCACCCCACGCTGACAGGTTGGGGGAATTTGCGTGCTCCTTAGGTCAATCGTACGTCGCTATTTCGCCACGTGAACCCGCTAAGCACCCATACCCAAAGGCAGGGAGAGCGGGGTCAGGCGATGAAAGGGAGAGCGTTGATTGGTCCAGAGAGCACGTATCTTCCACCGCACTGTCAGCTTAGGGCTAAAGGTCGAGACCGGTTATTACGAAATCAAAGGGAATCGGAAATCACTTCGCTATATTTGCTATTTCGTTATAACCGACTTCGGTTATAACGAAGTGCAAAAGGGAATGACAAATCGTGATCGCTTCGCTGTAACCGCTATTTCGTTATAACCGACTTCGTTATAACCGATCTCGATGGTACGCAAACGACACAAGTGACTGAAATGACAACGTCACCCTTCTAAGCGTCATTGCGGGCAGGGCTTGCAGCGCGCTTTTTGCGTGCAATTTTTAAATCGTACTAAAAAAACATGCATATTTATCAATTAATATCTCAAAACAATTACAATTTTTCAAGTTATCTCAACCGGTCTGGCCTCTAATTGTAATTGCTGTAAATACTGCAATTAAAACAGGACCCCTAAAACCAATCATTAAAAGTTAATTAACAGATTTTAGTTGATTAGTCAACTTACCGTGACGATTATCCCCCGTCTAACGCCCGCCGAGTTTGATCAAATACATGGTGAAGACTGCGGTCGTCTTACTTCGCCCCCTTTTTTTCCATCTGTTCGAATTAAAATTCAACACCTTGTATACAGAGAAAGAACCCTTATATTAATATTATATAAAAAAATCTAGCGCTATATCTTTGAAACACTACGACATAATAAATCCCACATATACAAAAATATCAAAGTAGCCAAGTGCGTGCGTTTCGAACTGCTATGTTTTAGACGGAAAGAAAATAGTGTAACATTTCTTTAATGGAAAAACAGGGTAATATGTTGTAAAATGCACCACCTAGATTTAAATATAGAATTAAGGATGTATTTTGCAATTGTAAATTAAAGCGCCGCATGTCACATTATTCACGCGAAGTTTTGCGGTGTAACAAGCCTCGGTAATTTCGCTGAGGCCGCTCAAGTAGTCAGACATTGCCAGGAAGACGTATAGTCAATAATTGGAACGCGAAAGAGAGGCAGCGGGACTCACACCGACGCCAACAACATCGCATTTCAATGGTTTGTTCATCGGTGACGGCGAGCTTCTTGGCCACACTCCATCGCGCATGCGCGGTGCCGGTGGCGTGCGTTAGGGTGCGCTCGCAGGGCTTGTTTGCCGTCGAGCTTAAAGCCTTTAAATTCGCCTTCCGTGGAATATAATAATAGATTATTAAGATAGGAAGTCCTAACGAAAACCTACGCACCCATTACTCTCCGTCCGGCAAGAGTTTGTCAGTCCTTCAGCACTTCCAAAACGTTTTACTTGAGTTTTTTTTTTTGTCTTCATGGGTTGAAATGGCCTACATCGGCCATTGAAACATCGCGACTGACCCATTAATCTATATTTTTGCACCGGGTGCCACAGTGGTGTGCGGAACACTAGAGGTTAGCACTGGAGGATGGAGGTATGGTTGTCCCATCCTCGAGAGGTGATGTTCAGCGCGCCCTAATTAACACATAGTATCCGTAGAGCTCGTCCAGCAACGTAAAACCAGCCAATTTAGGGTCGTATTAGTTTTACCTTAGCCGAGCGCACCCTTGTTTCTCAGATCTTAAAAAGGAATGGTGGGAAAGTACGCTTCGGTATGTATTGCACGGTCACCTGTCTGTCCCTCGTATACATTTCTTGTCGCCACTGTAACTGGCATCAGCTTTCTATAATTAAAGATTCTGAATCTAGACTTCCAACATTTACGGCACTGACGTTATCGCTACCATTCAAAAGTGTGGCAGATCGTCACAGGCTTCATCCTTACCAAACAGGTACACGTAGGTGCCGTTTCTCAGCGGAGCCAGGCTTTCCTGTTTCAGGGTGGTGATGTTGTTTCGGCCAACGTTGAGAAACTCGAGGATTGGGAAGCCCTGGCCGATGTCTTGTGGAAGAAACGTCAAAGCGTTCCTCCTGGGTAAAAAAAGAAATAAATAAAGACGAGCACTTTTGTCACATAGTTTCGACATTCAAGTATTTTGGTATGCCGCCACGATCGAAACTTCCTTTCTATTATCCCTCAACGCCTCTCATTGCCCTCCCCTCTGCTGGTTCGCGTCTTTTTCTCTTTTATGGGTTGATAGCATTTACGTCAGGGAATGTCTCTTTTTCACGAGTATTCACTGCAACAACCACATTTATTTGCTATAAATGGTTTCTTTTTATGTGAAGCAATCCGTCGATTGTTTGTCTAATCAAGCATCTTTGCTGCCTATGTGCAACCAAGCGAACTCTTGTCGCGGTCGCGGTAGTTTTCCGTCAGTTCCCACCCCGGACCATTTCGATCTGGATGAGCATCGTACCGGCGTGCGTTCAGTGCCCGATGCACGTTAAAGGCCCTAGATTAGCGGTCGTACTGAACTTGCCTAATTGTTCACCTAAAGCGGAGATATGAAACGCACCTTGAGTGAAACTAACATCCCGCGCTTAGTTTCACTCAAGAATATCCCCGAAGATATGGAGAGAATGTGTTTCAAAAAGCATCTCTGGCGCATCGGGACGCAGAAAGGAGCACGGCAGTCAGAGGACAACGAGCATAGTACGCGCCAAGTGCGCGCCCCATTTTTCACATCGGAAGGGAAACAAAAGCAAGAGGACGCGTCTGGAGGGTAAAGAAATGCACGAGGTGCGCAGAAAGGGCTTCTGGTCAAAACGTACATGGAGAAAATATCCACCGTGTCAAAATGTCCATCGGATCTTTTTTTGTTATTATTATTATTATTTGAAAGTTTTGGAAACCCGCCAAAATATAGTCCTAAACAAGGATGAACTCGGAACCCAAAAACAAAAGTGAGTGATAGCTCGAAAACTAGAAAGTGTGCGAAAAACCAAGTGGTCTATGAAACTTTGTCTTTACACATACACGTTCCATGCCACCCTTTTCTCGGTGTTTGACCAGTTGACCCAGTGACAAAGTGTCCTATAACGAATTCTCCAATGCGACCAATAGTCCTACCACAATTTGCGCTTTACTGAATTGTCTTTCAACGAACGCCCCGCCTCCTCCGCTCCGCCAAGTACTCAGAAGGTTCAGTTCAAGGTTTGTTGTACTTTGTTGTGCTCGGGGACCTTGTGGTGTGTTGAAGTGCAGCACTGCTTCAGGCAACAATGTGCCATTTGTTATAAAGATATATTTTTAAAGTTTCTCCTACAAACGTCATCATGCGCAGCTCGGTCACTTTCAGCCGAAGCAAGCGCATTGATATTTCAAATTTCAATATTAGTACAGGGGCGAGAAACTTTTTACCCGTCTTTTGAAGCCAGAAAATTATCCTCAAGTTCCTTCTTTTTTAATCTTTCTCTTCATTCATTCTTGACATTACCTTATCTAAATTTAAAAAAAAAACTTTTAGAGTAATTCTGTCGCATTTTTTTAGTTATATTAAACCATAAGCACTCCCAATACGCAAGCTGTTAGAAGCAAATACAACCCTGTTTTTCTGAGCGCTAACCTAATTAAAATTTTCCAGAACGTAACCTTCAACAGTTCGATACCGGAGCTGAAATTTTCAGAAGAGAGCGCTATATCTCGAAGGCACCCTGAATTGATTTCTCAGTTGGGATTAAGGGTCATGAGCCATTCCACTGTGTGACGATAAATGACCAGAGAAGCTGTTTATATTTCGTCTCACCTTATACTTCCTTTCAGCTTGGGTCCAGACGCAGCCGATACTACGAGCGCGAGCGTGTGGCCCTGAACAGTGCTTGCATTGTACGAGCGCGCGTGCTTGGCAGGGACGCTGAAAGCCCGGAGCTCGCGCGTGTAGCATCGCCTGCGTCTGGACCCAAGCTGAAAGGAGTATAGCATGGACTAACTGCGAAAGGCTGTGCAAGCGCGAGCGGCTAGCCTTGACTGCCTTGACTATAGAGCACTCGCTGCACGAGGCGCTCGTGCAGCCGCCGAGGCTTCGTTCGAAGCAGCTATCTCGCGCTTTTAGCACGCGCGGCTGACAATAGTCCATACTAACGTGAGACCAAGTATAGTACACGACATGGAGCCCACCCCGATGAGCCGGAGGAAACTAGACACGCGCGACGAGACCACCACCTGGCGGAAAGTAGACACGCGCGATGGGACCGCTGCCCCGGGAGAGCAAAAGGAAAGGAAACTAGGCACGCAAACGCTTGGAACGACGACAAAGAGAGGTGGTGCGAGCGTAGACATGGCCGACACGGGTCGCAGCAGCAAATCTTTGAGAAACCTTTATTATCTACCTGAGAGCCTACTGATCTTGAAAATGGTGCCTATACACCTTTGCAAGTGGGATCCCGTCTTAACCTCGAACCGCGCACCGCGCTCAGGCGGGCCTACTCTCCAGCCAGGACGCTCGCTGCTTATCGAACAATGTTGCCAAGCGTCTCTTGCCGAAGCATACACAACTGAGCGCAAGAATAAATTAAAAATATATATATTTATAAAACATGCAGGTGTTCTCTTCGACTGCTAAAAAAGCACAAACAGTTAAATAAAATACGTAAACCAGCAACAAATCGAAAAATTAGAAAATATCTATACTTCGTTTCACTTTATCTGCGAGCGAAGCCAAAGCTATAAGCGCGAGACCAGCACTTTTTGCGTTTCTCCCCAGCTCGCGCGCTCGAGCGAAGCCGGAACGTACGGAGCTTTCGTGCTCGCGCTTCCAGCTTTGCCTTCGCTCGCACATAAGGTGAAACGAAGCATAGAGTCTCAAAGCTTTCATCAGAAAGCGCCAGAAGCCGCATGGCCATTGCATCAACGATGGCTGCGCTCGCGGCAGCTCTTGCTTCCACGACATGCTGGAACAGAGGCTGCGATCGTTAAAAAGTCAGAGCTCTGCAACCCTTAAACATGACCCGTCCTACAATATTTGATGCTACGAATCTGAGTGGATACCTCCCCTGCGTTCCGAAACAGTAAGTGTGTCGCTAATCCAGGCCGTCGGCGACACAGCAGACGCCGCCATCTTGTCATTGCGCACCCCAGTGACGTGCCCCTGGCGCACCCCAGCATGGCGGAAACGTTAGGCGGCGCCAGCATCGCCCAAAATGGCGGCGCACGGGAGCCCTTCTTGCAAACGTGTATTGATAGCTAATCTACTGAATAGACCTATTGCTAAATTACCAAAGCGTCAAGGAGAGTGCAGGGAATGGTATTCCACGCGCCGCACGTGCCGGCGTCAGCAGCTGTAACTGTTCTAAAGCAAAAGCCTAAAAGAAATTACATCTCGCACGCGCGTCCGTCAACGCTTTATTTTGGTTATTTACTTCGAATCTTTTTTACGGTGAAGGCGTGCGCGTGCGGCGCGTGCGGCGGTGCGAGCGTAGAGTTTTTAGTCACTGCACACGAAAAATCCACAGAACCCTAGCCATAAACAGCTTCGCTGTAATTGGGATTTTACTAATCGCATATCGTTTAGTCCGCAAAAATAAAACTAGTGCACGAGCGTAGAAAGTCTAAAGCCTGCTTTTCGGTACGAAAATTTAAACACATAGCGGACTATGTCGTACCTCCTTTTCTTCAAAAGTTCTCTGCCTTTTCACTGTGATGCCCCGCGGTGCCCAAGCTCGTCATCCCGAACCCGGCTCACGCATTGAACACGAGTACTGCGTCACTCGGACGTATGCGCTCGTCAACGATTAGTCCGTCGACGAATATCTCAATAGACCATTTGCTATATTACCCAAGCATCAAGGAGAATACAGCCCAAGCAGCACATAAACGTGAAGAAAACGTCGAAAGAACGTCGAAGACGTCTGTAACGTGACGTCGTACAACGTCGAAGGTCCGGACGTTACCTTCCTTCGACGTCGATGAAACCTTTAAATGTCCGCGAGAAAAGGTGCACAGGAGGTTGAGAAAACGTTTCCAATGACGTTTGTCACACGTCACATGCACGTCTCAGTGGGCCGTTGCGTCCTCCCTCGACGTTTATGATACGTGTGTTTACGACATCCGGACTACCAACGACGTTCATGGAACGTCGAGAAACCATTCCAAATTACGTTCCCTAGGCGTCGTGGGGAAGACGTTGTGTCCACTCCCCCCCCCCCCCACACACACACACACTCAGAAAAAAAGAAAAATGTATTTAAAGGGACCATGAAATGACCTTTTTACTTTTGCCAGATAACTTTTACATTAAACCTTCAACGTTCACTGAATGCCGAACAGGCATCCGTTTTCGTCTCGGTTCATTAACTTCTACACAAAAAAATAATGAAATATCGACTTTTTCTTTCTCTCCCACTGACCGCAAAACAAGTTGCGGCGTAATTTTGACGGTCGTGACGTACGCTGGGACAGGAACCGGAAGTTCTCTCGGCAGTAGGAGAGTGGGAGCGTTAGCGGCGGCGAGTTGGGGGTGTGCCGGTAGGTTTTACTGCGCTGATGTCACCGACGTATTTTCTGAATCGACGCCTCTCATCGCCGCGATAGCCATGGACACATCGCAGCTGTGCGAAATTCAATGAGATATGTTGCGCTACAGCGACAGCATGGGACTAGTCTCATACGCCGGTATGCCTGTTGGGAAGTGCGGCGAGTCTTCCGGTGAAGACTCCAGAAGTCAACCCAACTGTCATTGTTGGTAAAAGGCGGCCCGTGTCAGTCGTTTGCAAAGCGACGTAGATGGAAACAAATCGCCGCGGCGTTTTTCACGGCCTCGGAGATGCAGGAGCGAGCCGACGTTAAAAAAGATACGTTTGAACTACGACAGTGTCAGCAAGAGCCACGTAAATACCTGTTCACACTCTGAGCGGACGCGCGCGTTTGATGGAAGTGCTGTATTCGCGCTGTTTGTGAGCGCTTCGGGACCGATCTTTTACGATTGCAACTCGATACTGACGCGGCACTCGGCAAAGGAAGGTTGGCCCGGCATTGCACGTAGCTCCCACGGACTTTTTTAGCTCGACAGTGACGTGCAGTCGTGTCAGAATAAAAATGGCATACTAATAACAAAGTGTACATACCGTGTTACGAAGGTAATCCATACGGCGTTTATTCGAGCTCTATATCACACAAAACAAGAAGATAGAATCGACGAGAGTTCCTTTTCGACGACAGTGTTCGTCAACACTGCCTCGGAAAACAAGGAGATGACAAGGGGAAGAGATTGACCTCACCTGTTAATCTAAAATTGAGGTCAGCGATCAAACTATAATACGGGAAGGGTCCACAAGGGTCGCGCGGGCATATTCCACTCAGCACGCCAGCCGGTCGTGGGCAGACTGTCTTGGCCAAGTACCGTCGAAGCAACGCTGCGCCGAGTCGGAGTGCCTGCTAGGCCTATATTCTGCGCAGCTCGCTTGATCGGAGTCGGTGGATTCGTGACCGTCGTAGCTTTTCTCGGGTGTTCGTGGATCCAGCGTTCTTGTTCGTCGTGGTCTGTTTCAAGTACTTTTTTCTTGCTGCTTGAAGTCGGGACGCGCGAGAAGAACACGTAGAAAAATAAACGTTCGTTGGTCGTCGCGACCAAGCGACGCTGTCGGCCATGCTGATTTGATCGTAAAAAGTGCGTAAAGGCTGAACTCCATGGAACGAATTATGTGGCGAACGCCGCCCGACGGCACGCTCGCTTTGCGCGCGACGTAGCAGGCACTGTGCTGATTCCACGCGCAGAGCAAAAGCCGCCGGGCAAAATTCGTCGGTTATTCGCAACATATTCGTCCCATGGAGTTCCTCCGGAGCTGGCTCTCAGCTTCGTTTACCACACGATAGATGGCGCTTGGCTCTCAGCATTATCAAATTTGGCAATTTTCGCCACACATCTCTAATTATGCTACAAAATGTGGATCTGAATATTATTTAACAAAACTTTTAGGAAACATTTGCCGGCTATTTATTGTTTATGATCGCGGTGCTGGTGAGGTAGGCGCTTACCCAATAGGCGACGTGGATTCGGCTGACGTGCTGCAGTTCCGCGGATGCATAGCAGTGAAAAGTCAGAGAGCTTTCGAAGGAAAGAAGGCGCAAAAGAGTCCAGTTTTCTTTTAAAAGTTCTATAGCAAAGAATTTTTTTGGCTCCCTATTTTTATGTTTTTGTGTTTCTTTTCACACCTTTTACGGCGTCCGGTGGATGAAATTCGATTTCAGAATCGTTTCATGGTCCGTACAGTATTATTGCGAAGGCAAGTTGCTCTCATGCAAGTATGAAGGAAGTAACTAAAACACAGGTTTGGTACGAACTGTTTATTTTAGCATTTTCAGACACGAGATGCAATACGGAGCGCCGCCAAAAGACGTCCCTGGATGTGCCAGCCTCAAAGATATAAAAGAACACACAAATTCACGTAAAGAAATGATCAAGGGACGATGTCACGCTGCGCAGGAATGTTCCACCGCTTACCTTGTTCTCTTTCTGATTAATCCGCTGACGCGCGTGCTTTACCTAGCCCATCGCAGATAGCTGGTACTCTTGCTGCGTGCACGGGGAATGGTTTTAGAAGTGGGATCCCGTACGCTGGGCGTTCTTCACTGGGATCGTCGGAGGCGTATGAAGGGCCTTGATCGGAGACTGGACTTGACGCGCCATTATCTGCACTGCACCTTCTCTCTGGGGGCGTCGTTCATATCCTCACAGGCACCTTGATCCGAGCAGTAATACGATTCAACGTGTGAAGCGTTATGGCCTTGAAAAAGGTCCGCGAGCCGTGACTGAACACGACGGCGTTTTTGGCGATCACCGACTTCTTCATAGGGGCGACTTGAGCGACTCAGTCTTCCACTGTATGCACTTCCACTGTATGCAGACTTCGCAGCACTTCCACTGTATGCAGACTCGAAAAAAATCACGGCGACAAGCAGCCTGCCTCGTAGACCCCGTAGACGTGACGGCCGGTGCTAGTGACTGACTTTCGGAAAAAACTGGACCGGGTTTTACCCAGAGCTGTTCTCTCTGGGCCAACATAGAATTCAGTGAAATATTTTCGGAACGACTGAGAAAATACGTGCACCCGGAACTAACGCTTGTCGATTGTTCGTCGCCACTATCTTCCCCCACTTTTCTCTCTCGCCCTCTTCTTGCCGAGTTTCCCGACGCATCGCATGGGGCTCTATGGAGATGCCACTGGCATCTCCTCTGCCTGCCTTTCCCCCTCTCTCTCGCGCCGGCACCGGCTCTGTTTTTTTTGTTTTTTTTTTTGCCGACACGTAGGTGCGGGCTGGACTTGAGCGCTTTTTGGACCGTCATCTGGGCCATTCAACGGTTGGCATCATGAGTGCCAATCTACACAAACTGTTGACAGTATCTACCCGATTTCGTCATTGCCGGGAATTTTATTTTTTGGAGTAGTGTTCAAAAATGCGCACGTGTGCAGTGAAATTGTGCTCCAGTATAATGTGTGCCGGCGTGCGATTTTTTTTTTGGTACATCATCAGGGCCAACGAAAGCAAGATCTGTTTTGACAGTCACGTAACAAGACTGCGCACCGATCTGCCGAAAGCGCTAAGGTGCTGGAAGTTGGTATTTTGGATGAACTGTGATGTTGATGCGAATTTTGTGGTTGTACGCAAGTGAGCATGAGTAACAAAACACGAAGAGAAATTGCTGAACCTTAAAACAATGCCAGGTGGTCGCGGGGCAGTATGGATGCTCCTAGGAAATGATGCATGCCTGAAATAACCTGTTGAGGGGATAGTGTGGCGATGCGCCTGTGGCGCATCCCAGGATCTAAGGAAGACGACAACGCGCGTGCAAAAAAAAAAAAAACAAGAATGGCACAATTCGATCCGTTCTATACTCTGTTTCCTACTTAGTGTGCAACGCTGTCAAAGCTACAGACGCGAGCACGGGGCTTGATCTCATTGATCATTTGCACGCGTTCTCGCGCAAACAAAACCATAGATGTAGCCACGCGCTCGCGCCAGTAGCTTTGCCAGCGTGGCACACTAAGTATGAAACAGTATAGACGCCATGGGCTTGACTTCGCAAATTAAAACCGTAACAATATTTTAAACAAACCAAAAGTATAACAAGCACATGTAAAATGAATGATATTCCCAACATGCCTTCATATTTTTTTCCTTCGGTGTACATTGCGTTTTGTATATACCCTCCCTAGCGTAATCCCATGTACAATTAATAGTATCTTGAAATAAATAAATTAATGTATAAATAAATAAATTCCTCAAGCTCTCAAAAATTAAGCTTTGCTTGCGGCTCTTGAGCAGTGTCACATTGACCACAACTGTAATTAAGCTTTTACCAGTGAACGCGTATTATACGTGATTCTGCGGCTGGAGATAGAGCTGGAAAAGCTAAAAAAACACAAAACAAAGGTTGTGGCATGACATCACCAGGGCGTCAATGACAAGACGAAAATGGAACGTAAATTAAATATGTCCTCAACGTTGAGCAAAACGTGAGTGGTCGGCGTTGCCAGTACGTCCTGTATGACGTTTACGACAGTTAGGTGTGAACGCGACGTCGCCGAAACGTCACTGACGGGACAATAATGTAACGTCACTTATGGACTTTATTTTAACGTCTAAGAAACGTGAGTGTTCGACGTTGCCAAAACGTCTTGTCTTGACGTCGTGGCGACGATGACGACGTTGAAGTTGAAACAGGACGTCGCCAGCACGTCACGGACAGGACGATAATGGAACGTCATATATGAACTTCACTTCAACGTCAAAGGAACGTGAGCATTGGACGTTGTCAGAACGTCGTGCATCGACGTCGTGGGAACGATGACAACGTTTGAGTTGAAATACAACGTCGTCACGACGTCACTGATTGGACTTTAATGGAACGTTATATATGGACGTCACCTCAACATCGAAAAAACGTGATTGAAGTCGTGCGGGACGTCACGGACGTCCGGGACCTTTTCTCGACGTTTCCACGACGTTTTGTGCTGCTTGGGAGGGATTGTAGTTCCGCGCGCCGCTCGTGCTGGCGTCAGCAGTAGTATCTTTTCTAAAGCAAATACCTAAAACAAATGGCATCTTGCACGTGCGTTCGTCAACGCTTTATTTCGGTTATTTACTTCGAATATTTTATACGGGGAGAGGCGAGCGCGTGTGGCGCGTGGAACACCAATCCCTGCATTCTCCTTGATGTTTGGGTAATACAGCAAATGGTCTATTCGCGTTCGCACGCATTGAGTGCCGTGACGGTACTTATCATTTGAAAATGACAAGTTTGATGGTGTGCTCAAAAAGCGCATTGGAAGCAAATACTTTACTAGGGCGAATACATTCCACTCCGCTTATTTGCATTAGACAGAAAGCCTACAGCGCCGAATCCAGCCCTGCCGGAGTGGAGGTCCGCGCCAGTCCACGCGCATGTGCACGTGAATGTTCGCGGTGGCCGCGGCGGTGTCGTCTCCGATTCCACCTAAAGCCCCTGCATGTTTCAAAAGTAGCGCAAGGTGCGTCGATGCACGAGGCACGCCGCAACGTGCAACCTTGGGAAGATCATGGCGGCACAGCGTCGATGCACGCGCCGCGACTACTATACTCGGTTTCAGCTTGTGTTGTACCGCAGGAAAGGCTACAAGCGCGAGTTCCTTGCTCTAAAGAACATCTCGGTGGCACACGCTCTCGTGCACCAAGGGCAGCTGCCAACGCTATGAGCTCGCGCTTCTAGCCTTCGCTGCGGTACAAGATACGGTGAAACGAAGTATAGATGTGGCGCGCGGCACGTGTCTCGAGCATTTCCACAACAATGAATTTGGTATGTAAAACAACCATCGTCATCATTATCATTTACCGCCGAGACCCTCCCCGACGATATATGGCTCTCGCCAAGCCCAGAGAACCTGTCCGCGCCGAGGCCATTGTATTTGAGAGGAGTGGAATGGTATTCCCCCTAGTAAAGTATTTGTTGGAAGCTTGGAGCCATCACCTCGATTGCGCAAGCAGCATCACGAAATAGGACCACGTGATTTCTCATCTGCGCTTTTGACTTGAGGAAAGAGGCACTCCGCGAGTTGCGTCGCACGGACACATGTAACGCCGTGGTCGCACAGATCCGAACACTGGTGCGCAAAGTGAAGGACGACCAAACGATCACTGTCGCGTGGCTGCCAGGCCACGAAGGCATCCCCGGGAACGAGAGGGCGAATGGGGCCGCGAAGGGCAGAGCTACAAGCAACACAGCCTCTACAAGGCCCGGTTCCTCCGCTTAGTCCTCGGAAGGTGCCTGAGGACACTGCCGACTTTGACCTTACGGGAGGTCAAACGCGCAGAACGAGCAGCACGCAAGGCGTCGCTCTCACTAC
>JAZHYW010043361.1:0-62442 GCA_037355805.1 Ixodes ricinus
CTTTAGGGGTCGCTGCTCCTGGACACTGACATTGTGCAAAGTCATTGAATACACGGTTGAAACGTTCGATCATGCCCATTACTCTTGGGAGTGGTACACCGAAGAAGTGTGTCGTCACTCTCCGTTCTGTCAAAAATGCTTCAAACTCAGCAGAAACGAACTGAGGGGGCCGCATGATCACTCACAAGTTCAGTAGGGTATGCCTTCCCGGCTCATCACTGCCCGTAAAAACAGAGATGATCTTTGTTGTACGTCACCAGTGCCGTCAGAAGCACACGTCGGGTCACTTGCTGAAATAATCTATTGGATGTTACAGCGTACCGGCAGTTGCAACCGGAGCATTGGAAAGAGGGCCCTACATTGTCTACTCGCACTTTTTCCCAGGAGAAGACGGAACTGCAACTAGGATGTAGAGGAGGTACCACAGGTTTTGCAGATTTGTCAACTTTGCCTGGAAAACACTGCAGCACCTGGCAGCAGTTTCAATGTGCTTGTCCAATCCAGGCCACCCAATACGTGTCACGAAGCCCGCTGCTTTGTTCTTGTCATTTCCAGGAGTGAGCTTCGTTGTTGCTGGATTCCACAATCTTTGCAGTAAGAGCGGTAGGAACGATTAGCCCAAAACCCCCGATCCCCCCCCCCCCGAAACAGAAGGTCTCCGCTTATAGAAAGTTATTCTTTTACTTGGTGAAATGGTGCCAGGTCAGGATGCAGCTCTCCTTTCTTGGCGGCCAGTTGTGGCGCAGTTGTCAAAGCGATCACTTGTTGCAGACGGTTGATCCCTGCCGGAGGTCTCTTCGACTAACTCTTGTTGCGATACACACAAAGTAATGGCATAGCAGACAGCCTCGTCTTCCTGGATTTCCCGGGCGCATGAAGAGGCATACGCGAAGAGCATCTGCCACACAAGATCGTCTTCTCCGCTTCTTTAAGACCACCGGTGAAGCTGTATGCCGAGCAAACGAGGCATACCATCTTGCAATCCTGAATGGTCGTTGGCCAGTCCCTTGCGAGCCCAACAATGTCATCAGTGACCAGTGGCGTACCAACTTGTTTTTGAGTGGAGGGGCAAACCAACCCCCCCCCCCCTCCCCCGGGTCGCATATTTTTACTATTTTACTAGTGATGGGCCGAACTTTTGCCGAATCGAAAATTCGGCGCCGAATCTTGGGATTCGGCGGAGCCGAACTTTTGCCGAACTTTTCTAAAGATTCGGCAAAGATTCGGCAAAAATACTGTTACCAGACTTAACGTTGATATTTAGTTTTTTCTCACGAAAAAAGGTTTATGTTTTTTTTCTTAACTTAAATACAACATGTAGTGCCTATTGACACAGTTATTACTAAATAAGGTGATATTCTGCAAGATAATTGTATCGGTGTCGCTTTTGTGTGTTTACTTGCAATTTTAGTGTCTGCTTCCAGAAAGTGGCGTGACAACGAGGTTGGGTAGTAGCCGGCGCAGTCATGAATCACGCTACGAGAGTTTTGATTTTGAGACTTCATCAGCGCACGCCTGCAAGTGTGTTTACATTGTTAAAATAAAGGCAATCACTACGTTCTTACTTTCTCTGGGAGTCGCCGTTTCGTGCGCGAAAACGAATGCAACGGTTGCTGAGCCTTCACCAGAAGAGATAACAATATTGTAAATATGCATGTTTTTCGATTTGAGTCACTTGACGTCAGCTTTGCAAGAAAGTGTGCGTTCCATATTCGCAACGTGCCGTTTTTAACCTTTAAAATTCCGGTTTCTGGTGTTAGGACACACACGGACGTTTAGGAAGATGGGGAGAGTTAGGAATGTCGGATGTGCAACGTCGAGCATGATAGTTCTGTGTTTAGTTTTATGCAGATACATGAAAATCGCGAAATAACGCGAACTAAAAAGCAATATTATTCTGTTTTGGCACAAACTACTTGTGAGCCGAAAATAGGATTGTTATAATAATAATAATAATAATAATAATTATTTATTTGCACATACTGGAAGGGGCCCATGTGGTGGTGTGCGGGGCTAGGCAGATAGGTGAAAACCCTTACGCAGAGCGCCTGCCAGCCCGCCACCACATGTGAAAAAACAAAACCGATATATAAATGTACAGAATATACACACTACAGAAAGTGCGTAAAAAGGAAAGAAAAGAAGGGGGAAAACATGTATCACATTATGACGAGGATGCCAGCTGCATCCCATACATTCTGGCAAGCTCTCGTGACTCTGCCCCGTTTGACGGCAGTGGGCTGCGAGCACTGAGCGTAATTGTCCAGTTGTCAGTCAATGTTTCAACTACCTCGTTTCATCAATGGAAAGGTCAAATGAAAATCACGTTATCCAGAATGCACCGCATCATTTGTCACTTGCGCAGTGGACTGCGTAAATTACTGGTCGATCTTCTGTTCTTGAGGCAGAAAATATTGAAGAGAACCACACTCGCAAAAGCTCACAAACGCACAGTTACCGTGTCGCCTACTCCACACCTCGCCGTAACCGCTGGTTGTACTAAACTGTACGATGGTAACCGCGCGACTGCGCGGCGTCCATTTGCGATCCATGGCCCCGTCGCGTTCGTGCGCGTGCGCAGACATTTGCCGAATTTTTGCCGAATCTTTGCCGAACTTTCCTTCTAAATTTCGGCATGTGCGGAACTTTGCCGAATCTGAAGTTCGGCAGATTCGGTCCATCACTAACTTTTACGGCGCAGGTGATAGACCCCTATAGTCGGTTACAAGTCAAGAAGGCAGGAGAAGCCTCCCACAAACGAGATGCGCCGGTTTCAAATCCCTCCGCCAGTAGAATAAAGAGTTCATTGGAAACGCTGCTTGTTCCGCTTCAATGGATATATATTGGCTACAGAGTACTACAGAGTGATGCCAACTTGTCTCCGATCCCGCTTTTTTGAAAGCGACCTGCTTGCATTCATTGGAGGGGGGAACCCAATCCTGCGAAAGTCGTATTTATTTCCATCGGAGATGGAAACTCTAATCGTCTCTTCGTGGCTTTCACAATTGTAAGTCAAAGTCGGAAGATGGAAGCCAATCATGTACAGAAAGACAAGACCCTCCTACCGCGTTGTCCGCGACGTCACGGAAACGATGCGGACACTATTGGATGCGGGGCGGCGCAGGGATGAGCATGATTTCCTTTGAGGGCATTTGCCGCTACGCTTCTGACTTGTAACCTGCTATAAAAACAACGCTCACGCCGGATTGGCTGCTCGGCAACGCGCGGAAACTTAAATTTCGGATTATGACGGCGCGTGTATCGCTCAAAGCGCGTTAACCCCTCCGCCCCCCCCCCTGGCCTCGCCGCTTCGACATGCGCGGCTGCTAATTACAAAACTATTAACCCACTTAGCCCCCCCCCCCCCCTTTCTACCCCCGTACACGCTGCTTTGCAGCCGGCAACCCAAGCCCCGCTATCCCCCATGCACATCCGTAAATAGAGTCCCATACGACTTAGTTCAGCGCGTCGACAACATTCGTGTTTTTTTCAGTGTTAATCGTAAAAAAAAATGTCGTAAATATCGCCAAATGCCTCAACAAAACAAAATGTTCGACGAAAAAAAAAAGAAGTAAGCCCACACCGTGGATAGAACCCGGGTCTGCTACGTATGAGGCAGACATCTTACAACTAAGTTACGCTACCGCTTCGGAAACTCGCATTGTAACCACTGCCTATGTTGACGGCGGCAGCGCCTATCTCCACGAACCAGCCAATCCGGCGTGAGCGCCGTTGCTAGGGTTTGTATTGCCTGCGCGTTAAAAATATGCCCCCGCGGGTCGGGAGGCGGTGCCCTTGGTATTCCTTGGGCGCCGCCGGCCAGTGTTTGCCCTGCCCAGTGGCGGCTGTTTCATGGGGGGCGAAACACATGCCTTGCCCCCCCCACCCTCTGAGTGCTGGGGGGGGGCAAGCGCTCCCCTTGCTTCCCCCGGTTGGTACGCCCATGTCAGTGACTGGTGGTCGGTTTGCAGCGTAAAATGCCGACCCCACAAGAAAACACGCCGGTGCTCACGCAAGCCCACATACAGGTCAACGCCTCGCGCTCTCCAGCGGAGCACTTCCGCTCCTGTGGCGTTAGAGTTCGAGAAGCAATGAAGACCGGTCACAAGGTATCCATTTTTCTTCTGCTGCTGTACTGCTCCAAGGCCGTATGCTGAGGCGTTAGTTGTCACGACCATGGGCAGCTTAGGGTCGAACATTTGGAGAGGCTCACAGGAAGGTAAGGACTTCAGTCTCTGAAAACTGTCTTCCCGAGCAGCCGTCCAACTGAAAGGTTCACCCTTGCGTACTAGCTCACGTAGTGGTTCTGCCAGCTCTGCATACCGAAGGATGAACTTGGCGTAGCAGCCGACCATACCCAGAAACGAACGTAGCATGGTGACGTCTGTAGGTGCTTCAGCCTTGACAATCGCGTCAACTAGGGCTTTGCATGGGTGAAACTCCCCGCTCGCTGATAACATGCCCCAAGAATGGCAGTTCCCGATCATTAAAGATGCACTTGCCGTTCAGCTTCGAGCCCGCTTCGCTGATGCGCGACGAAGAACTTCATGCGGGTTCTTGAGGTGCTCCTCTTCGGTAGTTTCGATAGAACATCCGAACGTCTAGTGTAGCAGTTTACTTGTTGACATCCCTTCAGGATTGTAGTCGTCATTTTCTGGAACACAGCAGGAACCGAGGCCAACCCAAAACAAACCCTGGTGAACCTGAAAAGTCCATCGTGGGTTATGAATGCCATCAGCTGGGCCTCGGCTCTCCAGGCACAAAAGGACCTGATGGTACGCGCTCGATAGATCCAGGCGTGAGAAGTACTTAGCTCCGACCAGTGCTTGTAGCAGTTCCTCAGTGTGAGGCAACGGAAAGCCGTCAGTATGACGGCCTTGTTTACTTCTCTTAAATCGACACATAATCAAACTTTCCTGCTCTTCTTTTTTTTTTTGCTACCGCCACGTTTGGCGAGATTTACTCGGACTTATCAATGCTCTCGATGATGCCTGCCTGTAGAAGTCGCATGGAGCTCTTCGGAGACTTCGTCTTTGACAGAAAAATCAAGTCTTCGCAGCTTGGCAGAAACGGGGTGGACTCCTTGACATATCTTCACCTGTGCTGAGCGAACCCCTTCACGGTACCGAGGGTTCCGTCAAAAAGGTGCGCGAGTCACCTACCAAGTTTCGAGGAGTCCAGAAGGTACGCACGTGGTGTTGAAACATTTCAACACGCTATCGCTGATCTCGAAGGACAAACAAGCGATGGCGTCAATGCCGAGTATTTCCGTACCGTTCGGGACAACGTAGAAGCGTACAGAAGACGTTGCGCTCTTTTTACCCGACAGCAGCAACAAATCACCCTGCTCCCGGCGATCTTCCGCTGCGAAAAATCAAACAAACTTGCGGACACGCGTACCTTGCAGCTGGTAAGCACAGCTGAAATTTCTCTTGTAACTATCTTCCTATATATGGAAACTGCTGCTCCTGTGTCAACGAAGATTGATAGGGGTGTTCCTTCGACTTGAACCGGAATGATACCGCTCTTCGGTTTATCGTGCAGTGAGGAATACTAAGAACAATCCTCATCAGAGCTATTCAACTGCACGCAACTTCTCTGATAGTTCCCCCTTTGCTTGTGTGACGGCATCCAGCAGACGTTTTCCCTCTTGCTTTGCATGTAGCGGAATTTGCGTGATGTCCCGACGACCCGCAGCGGTAACATTTCTTCGAAGTGGAGGATGAAGATTCTCCTGTGGACGCCGTGGTCGCTCCGCATTCGAAGTAAACTTATACGTCCACCTTCTGCGCCGATGAGGACGATGCGAGTTCTTTGTAGTACCGGACCGGTTCTTCGACCAGTCAACCGATGGGCAACGCTCGGTTCAGGGTTAGATCCACTCCTTCCAGGAGTAACACTTTCGTAATCCGCTGGCTCGTGGTCTTCGCCACCAGCTGATCTCGGATGAACTCCACCGCCAAGAGTACGAACTCGCCGTCCGCCGACAGGTCTGCGCAGCTCGGCAACGAATACTTCGACAGATTCCCCGGTAGCTGCGCTTGCTGCCTGAAGCGTTGTTGTGCAACGACCACGTTCAAAGTTGCCTCGAAGTAGGTCTCCAAGGCCGCCAAAGCGACATCGTACTCGTCCGGCGCAGTTGGAGTCTTCGTGTCGGAAGTTGATTCCTTCAGTGGTCCCGGAGGATGCGTCTCCGGAAGTATGTAAAGGCTCTCTGTCCTTCAACACCGAGGCAATGTAGAAGTAAGGCCTTCCGCCAAGCAGGTTCATGGGCATCGCCCTCCGAAACCAGCAGGTAACTTTTGAACACCCGCCGCCACATGTTTCCACGGGATAACACCGGGCCCTATGTTGCGGCTTTGGACTCCCAGGAGACTAGGGAGAAGGAAGCGACGTGAACAACGCTCTTTGGATGTTGATTGGTGGAGTCGCTGATGACGGTATCTGCTAAGATACCGTCATCTGCTAAGACACGTTCATTTACACGCATACGTCACTTCCTTCTCCATAGTCTCCTGGGGGTCCAAAAGCGCCACATAGCCCCTCGGGTCTCCCGGGAGCGGGAAGGAAAGGAGGCGCACCACTAGGCTCATGCTTGTCGGTACATCACTCGTCGCCAATAGACCATATTGCAGTGTTGCCCAAGCATCAAGGAGAATGCAGGGATTGGTGTTCCGCGCGCGCGCACGTAGCTGGCCTCAGCAGTAGTGAGATTTTCTAAAGAAAACAAATACACTAAAACAAGTGGCATCTTGCACGCGCGTTCGTCAACGCTGTTATTTCGGTTATTTACTTCGAATATTTTTTATACCAGGAGGAAGGCGTGCGCGTGCGGCGCGTTGGGGCGCCAATCCCTGCATTCTCCCTTGATGCTTGGGCAACCCCAACAATGTTTTATCTGTTGTTATGCTGCGGCAACGCTGAAGTCCCTGACCGCCCTGCTCCAGTACCAGTGAAAAACAACCTTTATTCCATCGCCTTCTTCTTTAGACTACGAATGCGACAGTAGTGCCGCCATAACAGTTTCGTTCGCGCGAGAGCGAGTGCAAATGATCAACGAGGTCAAGCCCCGTGTTCGCGCCAACAGCTTTGACCGCGTTGTATGGAGGATACTTCCTGTTGTCTATAGACGATTGCAAGCATGGCGTCTCAATGGTGCCCTGCATGCGTGCAAGCATGTGCAGCGTGCGCGTGAGCGTATCTTTGCGCAAGCTCGTAATTGCATGCACTTGCCCGCACGAGCAGAGACATATGGCGGCGACCAGATACCCTCCTGCAATCGTCTATACATACATACAACATCAATAGACCCTTTCCAAAAGTCAGTCACCTGTGCGGCAGTTCCAAAGCTCAAATATTGCCGCTCTAATGGAGGTGATAGGAGATCATGCTTGGCTAAATCAAGCACCCTCGATTTCGTGAATTGAAGGTGACGTAAATGGACCATCATCTTTTCGCCTTTCTGCTGTATGCTTTCAGAAATGTTCGCTTCTTCTGGTGTGGAGAAGCGTGTAGTTACTAACATTAGAGCGTCGGGTTTTAGCTTTGCACGGGGTGGGTATATAGAATGACTTTCGGAAAGAGTCTATTACTTTTCTGCGCTCATGTCGGCAAGCACGTGCCTTGTAGAGTTGCCCTTCATGAACATGCTGCTCGCGCTTGCATGCATTGCCGCGTGCTAACGGTGAACTTAGTCAGTGCTTCCGCAAACTGAGCTCGACACCATCAAGACTGCCAATCTTGACATACGATATAATTGGGCAATTGAACATCACCAGCAAGCACCTACACATATGCCCTATCCAAGGAATATAAGCAGGGAGATCAGTACCACTCGCAAAATCAAGACATTTGCAAAACCACCCCGTTTTCAAGAAAGGAGGCTATATATATCGTGGATTCAAGGACTGTCGGGTCTTTGTGGAACGGGTCTGTGTGAACCAGCCTTTATAGCTGGGTCTCACAGACCCGTTTTCTTACATTACGTTAAGATTCAGCTAATAGAGAGTTTAGTAGATCGTTCCGATGACTCCGATAGCGATACCCGATACTCTGCCTCCGCCTTTGCGCTTGCATATAGTATCGTTATCCGGGGTATCGGAGGTATCGGAACGATCTACTAAACTCTCTAATGTCGAAGTCACCGAAGTCAGTGCCGTATTAAGCGCGGCTACCAATTCAAAATGATAGCCTGGCACGCTACATCTAAACACGAATGTTTCGGTGACGACGAGCTAGGGCGGTGAGTTACCGTGGCCACCAAGGACACAAGCTCGTCGTAACGTAATGTAAGGAGTTGAGCTAGGTTTAACTTTTAAGACTGAGGTACGCTTTCTTGAAGTGGTTACGTCGGTAAGTCACCGAAATGATTTGTGTCTCGAATATCGTGTGCCAGGTATACCTCCTCGAATTGGTAGCCACGCTTGATACTGAGGCACAGATATCCCGATGGCTTGCACGTAAGCTTACGTAATGTAACGTAAGGAATCGGAGCGACGGCAACCAGACAACCGGCTTGCCGATTGTCTGGTTGCCGCCATCGCTATAGGTGGCGGCACACAGTACAGCTCCGCTGATCTTCCTTCTTCGCCAGAGTGGAAAGGCTGAAAGTTTTTCAACGTACGGACACAAAATAGGTAACGTTCGATGGGAAATCATCAGATAAATCCACACGTGCGCAGTAGTGTGTCGTACCTGAAAGGGAAGTTTTGCTGACCAAGCCCGGTTGATTCCCCCCCCCCAAAAAAAAAGCATTGCGCGCCCAGAAAAAAAAAAAACAGTCGCGGCTGTTGATATGTTATATTTTCAGTTACGTCAGTTACACAGCCATGCATGCGGTGACAATAGGGCCATTTCCAAAAGTCTCCGATACGCTCAAAAGCACGACGCTCCTACACAAGGCGTCGGCTTGAACTCCCAACGGCCTGCACAGTTTACCATTAATCGAACCTTTCCTGCTATACACAATCGGTCCCAACAAAGTTATTTGCCAACTAATGGCAATTCCTTCAGTTCCTTACATGAAGTTTCTGAAGAATGTATATGCACGTTCTGAAGCAGCCCTTTTATGCACTGGCGGTGACGAGAGGAGAGAGAGAGATAGAGCAGACTAGAATCGCACTCACACTGTTCATACGTCATACAACAGACATGGAGTTCTTTTCAGACATGATTACATTATTGTCTGCGGACACCCTTCAAAGCATGTTTTCCTCACATGTGTAAGCTACGAACATTTCTAAAGACTCTTTGGATGACCATGTGACAAGGAAGATGCACTCCTCAGACAGCGTGCAACACCTGAGGTCCGATCATACGGGCGTGAAGCCATTCAAGAAATGGAGCACCTTTTTTTTTTAAGTTACTAATTTTACGTTGCGTGCAATCGTATCAAAGATGCTCTATACGGAATCGTAGCACAGCACACCGCTTTGTTTGCTCGTGGCCCTTGAAGGCATATGGGCCAGGCGGCTCCCAGACAGACGCCTCAACTCCTTCGTTTGCTCTGTTTCACCATCTCGTTGTATTTATTTATTTATTTTTAGACAAAAAAGGGGGGGGGTAAAGGGGAGGCGACGGCTCACCGTTGTCTTCAGTTTCTTCATTTCTCCATTCCAGTTTGCAAGTTACGAAGCATTTTCAAAGGCCTACAAGCAGGCGCCTATGGCGGACTGATGTCCCACCTGTAATATAACTCAGCTGTTTGGTGATGAGAATAAACCTCTCCATGCCACGTAGCGCTCAGCGTCAACATTTCGGTATCACAATGTCAAAAATGCGTCGCAAATTGTGTATTTCACGCCAATATGACTGAACGGCTTGTTCTCTTGCAGTATCTTGGCAGTCGCAGCCGCCATAACCTCCACCTCCTGAAGCAATTCACAAGTACTTTTATTGCCTTTCGTTTCTTGCTGTAGCTCGCCACAACTGCAAGGAGCATATACTGTAACTGTATTTGTAACTTAATTGCATGTCAGCTCAAGTATACAGTATACTAACCTAATTAATTTGCACTAGCTATCCTTACAACTGCGTACAGAATGCTCACAAACCTTAGTAAGGAAAAATCCGGCTGCACTGCTGACGCCCACACACACACTTCTGGTTCTTATTAACGACTTCGGAGATTCTATCTTAGTATAGATAGAAATAACTCTCAAACTACATAGTGCATGAACTCTCAAACTGCATCGTGCATAAACTCTCAAACTTCATCGTGCAAGCTGCATCGCGCAAACGGTATCATGGCATAAAGGCCAGAAATTTGCCAAAATATCCAACGCTTTTCATACGCGCACGCCTCATTCTATTGTTGTTTCCTACATGTGCGTTGATACGAATTGTTTCATCAGTGCGTCTTTGGTCACACGGCAATCGTAGGTGCAGAGTGAAACATGTTTCACCACAGCTTTCTTCGGCAGGACGGCTGAGGAGCGACGCTGACGCACTGAAGGTTTCGAAGCATCTCATCCAACTCGAGATATTCTTTCGCTCTCGCGGCGACAGAGCGCGAAGAAGTACCCCGCGTCTCGCACCGATCGGCATGCTGCTGGCTACAGCGTTCAGCTGCCTGCGCTATCACATCCTCCAGAAGATAGCAGTCCTCGAACCACACTCGCCGCACACTCCCTTGGACGGACGGGGTCCCAACCAGACGCTTCCATCTCCATGTCCGAGCCGCTGCCGACAGTGCTGCTCAGAACGGACGAATCACCAACCGAGTAAGACAGGTCCGTCTCTCCGAGGCCGTTGGTGGAATCGCCGGATGAAACCGACCTCGAGATTATGGTCGTTCCCAACTCGGAGGGTGTTCTGTAACCCGCCTGGTTCTCGTAGATGGGCGTCATGGGACTGCCCTGCTGCCATCTCCGGCCGGTGTTCACCGACCGTCTCGTCTCTTCAACGGCCGGGAGTTGGGACAGCGCTGGCAGATTGGCGACGCGGGCCGCTTGGTAACT
The DNA here is from genome assembly GCA_037355805.1 of Ixodes ricinus. Lineage (NCBI taxonomy): Eukaryota > Metazoa > Arthropoda > Arachnida > Ixodida > Ixodidae > Ixodes > Ixodes ricinus. The sequence goes on from JAZHYW010043361.1 coordinate 10,959, forward strand.
ACTCTTCGGCGCTGGGAGCCTGTCCTCGGAGCTGGTCGACTCGGACGTGGAGGACAGGTCAGACGTGCTTCCGGCGCTGCTCGATGCCACGGCGTCCTGGACCACTTTCCACCAGTCGGACCGGGCGTTGACGTTTAACGGGAGGCCCGACCTCGAGCTGCTGTACGACTCGAGCCCCAGATGGCGGACGGCGTAGACGGACAGATAACCGGACATCCGGTGCGACCGAAAACGCTGCACAAAGTCCAGCAGTCCCACCGCGTTGTCCGCGCTGACGGACCGACACTCGACGAGCATGACGTACGAGAAGGTGGCGAAGTCTGTCGTGGGACAGGTGCGCCTGTAGCAGCGAGAACCGGTGGAGCCCGAACTCCTGGTTGAGGTTGATGTAGAGGCTCCGGGCGCCGGTCCAGTCCTTCCAGTTGTCCTCCATGACGTCGCGGAAGGTGCCGTCCAGCACCTTGAAGCCGGCCAGTATGTAGGCCGTGCTCCGCTCGTTGGGCCGCGTGTAGTGCTTCTGGTCGTCGAGCACGTGCTGCCGGATCTCCTCGTAGATACCTGCGTGCACGGTGAACCAGTGTCATGTAACGCTTGACGTCACGGGGAGGGTTCGTGTTGCGATGTCGTCATTTGACTGATGACATGGACACGTGATGTGCTTAGACACCCGTGTGAAGAGAAATGATGACGTGATTCACCTCGATGTTATACTCTGTATCGCCTTAACTTTACTACTGAGTGTGTCTAATATGTATTATGTTATTTGCATTAACCTTCTTGTTGCTCTAACCCTCTGTAATGCCTTCGGGCCCTGAGGGTATAAATGAAATGAAATGAAAGAAAGCCAATGTATCAAGCATCAACGCACTGCAACGATGCTTTCACTTGACGAGCTGGCATGCAAAGCAGACTCGCTGAACTGTCGTGCTCGCACTGGTGGTTTCTCCTAAGGCGTAGCGGCAGGTTATTCAGGGACTGGCCAACCCCGTTACGATAACCAATGCTCGGCATATACGGGGATATACAAATTCGTCGCGTGATCAGAAATATCAAAGAGGTATTAGCAAATATTCTACGAATGACCGAAATGGCTCAAAGCCAAAGGAAAAAAAGAAATTATGTACTTTTTAAGAAAATCGAATAAATAAGATTTATTTTATTTAAATCAAACTTACATGATGTAAATCACTACAGCTAAAAGAGAGTGACTTTTTATCACTATGCCTGTAATAATATCTTTCCTGCTTGATCACTCTTTGCATAAAATACAAAATAAATGCCCACGGGACGTAAACACTGATAGATAAACGCTAAAAAATATATATATATATACAGGGTGTTTTTTTTAAGCTTAACAGATTTGTTTAAAAAAAGCCGTGAAAGTTACACTTATGCCGCTTGTAGAGGTAAGTTATACGGCCAGGGGGACATATTATAGGAGTCTAATTGTAACGATCAGTCGGCTAATTAATTAAAATTCGTTAATTAACTTTTTAATTAATGAAAATAGACATATGGTTCCAATTAGAAACTTGCTCAGCGTCATCGAAAACCCCTAAATCAGTCATCTTCAGAAAGACTTTAAGCGCTTGAGAAGCGTAGAAGTGCACTAAAGTTACCACTCGTGGAGCAGGTACAAGGCTGGGGCTAGATAAGAGACAGAAAAATCGCGCGGGCGCCTTATCGCAACTTCTAGCTTTGTACCTGCTCCACGAGCGGTAAATTCAGTGCACTACTACGGTTCTCACGCGCTCAAAGTCTTTCTGAAAATGACTGACTTAGGGTTTTCGATGACGCTGAACAAATTTCTAATTGGAACCATATGTCTATTTTCAATAATTAAAAAGTTCATTAACGAATTTTAATTAATTAGCCGACTTATCGTTACAATTAGCCCCCTATAATATGTCCCCCTGGCCGTATAACTCACCTCTACAAGCGGCATAAGTGTAACTTTCACGGCTTTTTTTAAACAAATCTGTTAAGCTTAAAAAAACACCCTGTATATATTTTTGTATAAACCATCTTGATTTTTATTCTTCACCCTGCTCAAAACATGGGCTTCGAAGCATGCTCCGAAGTAGAAGCGACAGCAACCGATATGTGGTGACAACTTTCAGTGGGCGCGCCCGTGCACCCGCGCACCTTGAGCGCAGACCAAAGCTGTGAATATGCACTCTTTACTGCTTCTGAAGGGGCGAACAGTGCAGAAAGTCGCGATTTGGATACATAACTGGAAATAAACTTAACATGCCCCAATTCTAACTGACATATCTGATTTAACCGCAAACACTTACGCTTACAACCTGCGGCATGACTATCCGTGGACTGTTCCTGAAAGTCGAACTATGGCATTGAAATGTTAAGACACCGTCTAGAATCCCCCTTAACAGCTTCGTACGAGGTGATATTCACATAGAACACGTAACTCTCAAATCAATAAGGAGTGTTTTCACACCATTGCTTAGACGGATGGATGCTACCGACTGTAGCTTTTATAACGGGCGGTAGCTTGCGCCACCTAGCCTAGAAGCCAAAAGTATATTATTTTTTCCTCCCCGTCAATTCATTTTCCTTTTGTCTTTTTGTTACTATTACCAGCAGTGTGGAATAGACACTTACGACCAGATTGTTCTTTTTTTTATCTCTTTGAGGCACGCGTTAGTTATATTTTCGATGTTGTAGCTCGTTTTCAAAGAAGGCGAGAGAGTCAGACATTATCAAGCCAACAACTGTTGGCTTTTTGTCTGCCTCCTCGGCACCTGTACTTGTACAGAGTGCAAATAAACAGATTGAATGATATCATCCCGCTACGTCGTGGCTTGTTTTAACATTTTTGGAGCATGGAAATCCGTTCCCTGCGATTTCACAAAAAGCTTCAGATATAACTATACTCTTTTTCACCTCAAACCACAATAAAAAAATTAAACAATTCCGGCTTTTTAGCAAAGCATTATTAATTTCCTCCTTTATGCAGAGAATAGTGATATATGTAGGTGCGTTTTAGGTTATAGATCTATGTTACCTTACGAAGACGTAGACGCTTCAGACGCCAAAAGCATCGCTCCTTCCTTCGACAAGCAAATCTTGTAAGAACTACTTCGCGCGGCGTATGAACAATGTGCAAAACTTCCTTACTTCCTTGGGGTGAAAACGAGTGTGGCAATTATGATACCAAGCTGGTGAATAAGTGTCGCTACTCTGAGGCGTAGCCTATTTGGTGACTCTAGGCACCACGTGTTTGCAGGCGCCGCCAAGCACTGCACTGCGGCCTCACCCTGCTGGAGTGCGAAGTGTTCGCCGAAGTAGTCCTGGCCCAGAAGCTGGTCGTCCAGGGGAGCGAAGGGCCCAGGCAGCTCGAGCAGGTGCACCACGGGGTACATGACTGCGCGAGACACGTCCGGTCAGATCGGACTCGCAACAACCGTGGCAACAAGGCCGCGGTCCTGGAACCTTCTACGTCATCCACAGGAGGCCACGGCACAGTTTGGCCCCGAGTGCTGCGTCAGCACACGGCTGGCGTTCGTACTCGCTCGGTGAGGGCACGAGTCGAACGCCGACGCAGTAGTCGGGGCCAATCCGCACTCGCCTACGGTGGTCTGCAGGCCTACCTCCCTTCTCCATGGTCTGCAGCAGCTCCCCGTTGGAAGCGAAGCGGGCGTCGTCGAGCAGCGCGGCGCTGAGCGAGCGCTTCTGCTCGCTGTACGGCACCTTCGGGGTCCTGGCGTGGCTGAGCAGGGACACGACGGCGCTGCTTCGGCTCTCCGGTGACGGGGAACCCAGCCGCAGACAGACCCCGGACATGGTCCTGCACCGAGCACGGACAGAGGCGAGCGGGTGTCACCTCCAGGACACGTCCACCCGAGCGACCTCCAACACCAACTAACACACACCTAGGCTAAATCCAACCCCAACCACCCACACCCCACCCCTTTCCATATATATATAAAATTTTAAAAAAATAGCGGACATGAATGTTATGTGTTTTGTGCGCGTGGTGCCCAGCTGAAACCTGTAATGGGGTACGGAACCTTTGTCAGGTGTTTACATTCACTTTTTGCTCCTCTGCTGCCCCAGCAAATGGCTAATGAAATACGGATACAAAATGTAAATACAAATTAAGTGGCTTTAAAGGCGCCGAAGCGGTCCGCAACGAATGAGCGGCGAATCCGCTGCCATGCCTGACTTGATCCTTTCAAGGCCGCCCGCCCATCCATCATGGCGACCGTCTCCGCTTGATCGTATAGCTTGGTGCCGAGCCAAGTCTGTCGTACGCACTTAATTTCCTTCCGGAACGAAACAGCAGCAACGAGCTTGTGAATGACGCAGAAGCACGCGCGGTCCGGGCGACGCTTCATTTTTTTGTTTTGTTTTTGTGTCGGAGATGGTGGCACAATTGCCAATCCTCAAAGAGGAGCCGGCCAATATTCGCCGAGGGCAGCGAAGCTGTAACGCGTATGTCTCCGCGACAAATAAAACTGCAACATTAATCAATAGAAAAAAAGAAAAAAAAACGCCGAAAAACGTAACAAGCGACGTTCGTGCGGTTCTCGCTGTGACTATAGGTATACGCCTACCTTTTATGTGTACAGTTTTCGCTACAATCAGTTACAGGCTAAGGAACACAAGTTGTAGCAATTATTTTGTCCGCGTTTTTTCGCTTCGTGGGGACATCCTTCGGCAGCTAGGTTGTACATTTACATATACATCTTAAAGGGTCACGGTAGTGACGTATTGGCGTCTGATTGGTGGAGGCAATCGCCTCCACCAATCAGACGCCAATGGACTGGACTCGCAGCCATAGGTTAGGCCTCCCGTGCCGAATGATCGCCATGGTCACTGACAGACGCAGGGTGTGGCTCATGATGTTCGCCGTCTTGCTTCGTGATTGGTTCTTTTGGCGTTCTAATCGGCAAATGTCGCAACCTGATTGGCTCCAGGGCGATAATGACATTCACGGGATTCGTTACACTCTGCGTTTCCTAAGGTGTCGTTGACCGGAGGGCAAGTTCGTCTGCTTGTTGCGGCGGGGTATAGCGGTGCAGATCAGAACGTCGAGCTCTGATTGGCTCCGATTGAAAGGAGAGTAGGTAGACCTCGATGCTAGTTGCCTTGAGATCTACCCCCTTTCCTTCCAATCGCAGCCAATCAGAGCTCGACGTTCTGACCCCACCGCAACCGCCGGAGCAGGAAGCAGACGACCCATGCGCTCCGCATGTTCATCCGATTGCTCCCGTGACGTACTTTCGCGGCTTTGTTCAAGGCCATCGCGCTCCGTCACTCTTTAATTGAAGAGATCCTATTCGAAATCAAAGTCAGCACGGAGTATCTCGAGCATCCGGTACCGGCTTATCAGCGCGGATCAACAGACATAATAGTCGGAATCACGCGTCCGCGGATGTTTCGTATCATATAGCAGTTTTATTAGTCACGGCAGACACTGATGCTTGTCGATCGACACAACGTATTCTGCTTTCTGGTGACCCGAGCCAGAATGCGGTATAGCCTCATGAAGCACCGCTTTTGCACAAACACACACTCGTTCGTGTTTATTTGATGGGAAGAAGTGGAGAACTCGATCTTGTATTCAGAGACCGACTGCTTCGAACCGAGTGTGGGAACGCGAAACGAAGTATCGATTTTCTAATGATAAGTATTACCAAGCACGCACAAGTGCAGTTCGGTCAAACAATAGCGGACATAATGGCGCGACAGCACGGAACACGCTGGAAAGAAAAACAAAAAAAGTATCCGAGTTCGCTTTCCTGTTGAGCATGGAGCGAGGCAGTCACTGCGAACGATAAAAAGATCCCAGCGAATGACGAAGCTAATAATACGATTATATCAAGAACAAGTTGTGTTAATGAGAAAAAATGGCCGGGATGGTTTAATCGGTCAAGGCGCCGCCCAGGATAGGCGAAGGTTGAGGGTCTCGATCTCCGCTCCTGTGGTACAATTTTTCGACAGCTCTCTTTCCCTGACGAACCGACAGACTAACTATATATATATATAAACACAGCGGTGGAGGTGACTTCAAATGATGGTCATGGCACCACGACTTGACATCGTGTCGCGTGAATACGTACGGTGACATCGAATCGTCTGAAGCCCATTTTCCCTTTCAAATAGGGAGAAAAGTATGAAACAATAAGTTTAAATTTACACCCCGAAACCACTGTTTATTTTTTTTATGTATTTACAATAAACGCTTCCATTGCCGTGAGTCATTTTATCGAGGGGTGGGTTTACAAAACGTTCATAAAAACATCATTTTATATATATATATATATATATATATATATATATTAGAATTCATCAAAATAACCTACAAAACGCATTAATAAAACAATGTCTGCAAACTTAAACCATCACTCCTTACTGCCTTCAAGCTCTGTCACCGGTAACCCGTTTTATACAAAATTTAATTTATGGAAAATGGAGAACATATATGTAAGCGATGTTCAGTGATCACCGTCGCGTGTGACCCTCGACTGCACATGCAACGACAAACTAGCGAAGTCATGGGACGCCCCTTGAAGCCTATACTAACATATGGCTGTCTAAACATACGCGCGGCAAAATTACAACGTCGAGCGCCCTTGACATTCCACGGGCCTCAGCACGAGGCACGCACGCACGCATCGACGCGTGTGGTCTCTCGGTTGGTCAACGCACGTTCCTCGCTCTCCCGGGGAATATTTAATTAACGAACTCCTGCCCCGCGCCGTCTCAACACCACCTAGAAGACAGGGCCCACGTATGACGTCATCGGTAGTTGATTCTCGACCCGCCCCCAAGCGGCAAACACACCGAAGCTCGACGAGCGTCGCCGCAAAGCGACAGACGCGTCCGTCTTGGCGTCGCCGCCCACTGTACGTTGCGCTCCTTGTGAGTGAGTCGCTACACGACGTGCTGGTGGGGCTGGCGGCGACGCTGACGCACGCTCGGAGGCGCTGCGTGGAACTCCTAGTCATCATCATCATCATCAGTGATGACATTTGGGGAGGGGGTAAAGGTGCAGGCCCTGTCTTCTAGGTGGTGGTGGTCGTCTGCCTCATTTTCTGTTCGGTTTTCCGGTCACGACGAACCCTGAAACGTTGCTGTCCCACTTATTGCAGAATTGGAAAATTGCCGCGAAACATTTAATGCGTCCCACCACCTTGGTTTCGCTTTGAGGGGCGTTGCCTTGCTTCACGCTTGGTTTCGGTTTCGGGCATCGCCGGCTGTTGAGGGGTTTCTCAACCGGTTTTGATTTCAACATCGTCTGCTACGGTTCGTTCTCGTTTTCGTGTTGCCCCCCCCCCCCCCCCTTTTTTCCGCCGGCGCGGGATTTGATGCAAAGTAACAAACTTTCCTTGACTGACGTCACGACCCAATGACGCGCTTTCGTGTACCGGATTTGAATTGCAAAACTCGGGCGCGAGGCTGTCTGCTTATCTTGGTTCGGCGAAATTAATTCTGCTCTCTATAGCCATTATAGTCGCCGACATCTTAAGAAACGCAGGGTGCGGCGAATCGCGAGCATCTCATTATCGCTCAGCAGCCAATGAGATTGCGGCATTCGACGATACGAATTCCAAAGAGCCAATCACGAAGCAAGAAGCTTGAACACTATGAGCCACGCCCTGCAATCTGGAGAGTCTGCTTTCCGGCAGCAGGGTTGAAAGTTTGGCTTGTTGGTAGCAGTTCTTGATAAAATAGAAAGCAGCGAAAAAAAAACAAGGACGGAACAAAGAGGACACGTACGACAGACAAGTGCTGACTCGCAACTGACGTTTATTGAAACCTGGGAAAACACGAAGATAGTTCCTTTCGCCTGCTGTACATGCGTCATTCAACTATCCCCCTTTTTTACCGGTTCTAATGTACAAAACGAAGGAACTTCTTGTGGCACTGTCGCAGATAAGAATGCTTCCTCGGCATCTGTCAAAGCAAGGGACGGGTGACTTATGCAGCCATCACCCAAAGTTTTGATAATAAAAGCCTCTAAAACCTCGCTCGTTCTCTGCTCCTTAAATCGTACCAAAAATATTGGTGTTTCTAAAAACAAGGAGCACATTCACACCTGTTGCAGTGGACTGCTAACTACGGAGCGTTACGGAGGGAGTTGCAGTGCTCCCTCAGTCTATCATTAATACAACGTCCAGTCTGGCCCACATAGGCCTTACCGCAAGACAGTGGAATGCAGTACACGACGCCGACTCGGCAGTTGACAAAATGATTTGAATGTTTCTTTCCACATGAAACAACACTTTTCTTCTCTGAAACGCTGAACCTGCCCTGCAGAACTGTGTCAATTTTTCTGGTGCGCTGAAAACAACTGGCACGACATACCGCAGAGCGACGAGAAACGGAACAAATGGCCCCGGGACAAATGGTCCTGGAATAAATGGTCCCGTAATAAATGGTCCCAAAACCAATGGTCCTACAGCTAATGGTCCAAGTACAAACTAGGAAAAAGCTGGTTCCAGATAAATATCGCCAATGTGAGCTTTTGCGTTTTCGGATAAATCCGACGAAACCAAAAACACTCGGCAGATTTCGAGGCTGCTGTTTGCACGAATCCGGACTGGTTTTATAGCTTTCTGGGAAGCGAAGAAATGTTTTGGCCATGGGGAAACCCGCTCGTTATATGTGCTACCACCACGCGTCATGACGAGATGGAAGTAATTCGAGTTTCATGGCTCCAACAGGAGGAGCGCTCACTGATCGAATGACGTTTTAGCGAACGCCCACGTTTCACCGAATGAAGCACTTAGCGAATAGTCGGCCGCCGCGAAGCGTTTGCGAGTGGGCCAGGTGGCTTCACGACTTTTGTAATGAGCCGCCGCAGACTGTCGCCGCAGAATGCGGCGCTGAGCGCAGCGCGGAAGGTGGGTTAGCGCTCGCCCCCGTTATTCACTCTAAAACGTCAGATTAGCTCAAATCTCGCAGGTTCGCCAAAACGTCATTCGCTCATGTGATATGGACTAGGGGTACTCATTTTCTTTTCAGAGAAAGCCTACTGATATAAATATTCTGAAGCCCCTTATATGAAAATAGCAGTAGCTCCTATAATATCGTTTAGGTCACTAAATTAACAGTTAGGAGATGACTGTGATAATGCAGTGAGTGCACAGGCAGGCTGGTGTTTGAAACGTGTCCTCGACTGTTCATTTTTCTTCTACTTGAAACTTTTCCTTTTTTCCTGCCTCAGTCTCGGAGCTAAGAACAAAAAAGAGATGACTGTTGGACAGTATTCAATTCGAAAATATTCCTGACGATTTTAAATAAGGTTGAGGCTCCAATACCCGACCCACTTTCTTCAAAACAACCGGCCTCTGACCATGAGCAAGAGTCCTTCATTCCCCCGACCAGGAAATCACTGATCGCATGACTGGATGAAGTGTATTGCATGGTATATCACCTTAGTTTCAAGAAGCAGCTCCTTATAACGGGACGATTTCTTTCCTACCTTGGACTAGGGACCATTGGATTTCGGGACCATTTGTTCCGGGACCATTAGTTTTTCGGGACCATTTGTTCCGGGACCATTAGTTTCGGGACCATTTGTTCCGGGACCATTGGATTTCGGGACCATTTGTTCCGGGACCATTAGTTCCGGGACCATTTGTTCCGGGACCATTTGTTCCGGGACCATTTGTTCCCGGGACCATTGGATTCCGGGACCATTTGTTCCGGTTGACCGGTAGTTTCGGGACCATTTGTTCCTGGACCATTGGTTCCGGGACCATTAGTTCCGGGACCATTTGTTCCGGGACCGTTAGTTTTCGGGACCATTTGTTCCCGGGGCCATTAGTTTCGGGACCATTTGTTCCGGGACCATTAGTTCCGGGTACCGTTGGTTCCAGGGACCATTAGTTTCGGGACCATTGTTCCGGGACCATTAGTTTCGGGACCATTTGTTCCGGGACCATTAGTTCCGGGACCGTTTGTTCCCCTACACCCAGAGCGACGGATGTATACAGCCGGCGAAAGGAACTGTCTCAGTGTTTTCCCAAGTTTCAATAAAAACTTCAGTTGCGAGCAATCGCTGGTCTGTCGTACGTGTCCTCTCTCTTTTTCGTCCTTGTTTTTTGCGCGCGTGCTATTTCATCATGAGTCTACTTTCCCTCAACGCATGTGGGAGAAATTTCTACAATCTACTCTACGGAGAAAGCTTGGCAAACGATAATACAAAAGAAGTTTGAACTTGGAAAAAAAAAGAAACAGATCTGCGCTCACACATTAAATATGACCTTCCATGTGCTTACGTCAAGCTCAGCCTGATACCGCAGATTGCTTGTTGTAGGCATAAACATATTTCCACCGCCTCGTCGTTCGCCGATCTCTCTCCGTAGATTGCAACGATTGACTCCCTCTCTGGTGCCTTGCGGGTAAGTTGACGCTGCGTGATTTCTCGAGCGTGCTTGCTGGCTGTCGGATGGATGAACCGTTCCAACGAAATAAGCGAGGGAACCATGCAACGTGTTCGTACGTGTCCAAATGAACTTCCCCGTGTATTAGAGCATCATAGTCGCTGAAAATTAAGCTAAGAATTGCTGGGAATGGAAACACGTAAAGAACGCGCAGGCTCTTCGATGAGACTAAAAGGTCACTGTACAATCAGACGAAACAAATCAATCGAAAAAGTATGGACGCACAATTGGGGTACCCATCACTGGCGACGAGGATGGGATTCCAAAGTTCAAAATTTTTGGGTAGTAAACGGGCAACACGTTCCGTAAGTCGAACTTCGTCGAACCTTTCTAAAAGTTCGATGCTTCGGCCGAAACAGTCGAAGCCTATAGGTTCGACCAAAGTTCGCGACGTCCCCAGTCCTAATGTTCCATGGATTTCCTGCAGACGTGCATAAGATATAATATAATATAATATTCTTTATTCTGGGTGCCCACAAACAAACCATCATCGGTCCTCCCCTTGGTGCACCAACACAAACAATAAAACCCGCAAACAAACAAAAATTCTAAGCACAAAGTTGCAGAGACAATTGTACGATTATTCAAATGAGGACGGTACATATGCGCCGCTCGTTACGCTGAAGGCGTGGACAGGCATGCCTTGCCGGGTCAAACGAGGCCGTGAAGCGAGCTCGGGGGCTCCCGCGCGTCGGCGCGAGTGCGGTGGCGCAGCTGCTACCTTCGAAGGCGATGTCAAGGCTACTACGCAAAAGGAGATCGGCTCATTTTGTCGGCTGAGCTTCGCAATTGGGATTCTCTTCCGCGGGCCTGCGGTCACATTCGGACTGAAAAAGGAGTAGAAGCACCTTCGTCGATGCGAGAATCGTACGCTGGCCTTCTCGCCATTGTCTCGCTTTTTGTAGGCTGCTTGGGAATGTTTAGAGCAACGCCACTTGACCGACCTTGGTGCCAAAAATTATTGCTATACCATGGAGTTATCTGAAGCCTTACCTGAAACCGAATCACAAGAAACGCTTTTTCCGTCCTTCGGAAAAGTTAAAACAGCCCACGACAGAGCGAAACGATGTCACCTGAGACAGGAGCGTCATAAGTGTTCTTGGAGATGGTGGGGCTTAGACCCCACGAGGGGGCAACAGCAGCGGAAGAGGACGGGTTCCCGTCCTCTTCCGCTGCTGTTGCCCCCTCGAGGGTCTAAGCCCCACCATCTCCAAGAACACTTATGACGCTCCTGTCTCAGGTGACATCGTTTCGCTCTGTCGTGGGCTGTTTTAACTTTTCCGAAGGACGGAAAAAGCGTTTCTTGTGATTTGGTTTCAGGTAAGGCTTCAGATAACTCCATGGTATAGCAATAACTTTTGGCACCAAGGTCGGTCAAGTGGCGTTGCTCTAAACATTCCCAAGCAGCCTACAAAAGCGAGACAATGGCAGAAGGCCAGCGTACATTTTCACATCGACGAAGGTGCTTCTACTCCTTTTTCAGTCCGAATGTGACCGCAGGCCCGCGGAAGAGAATCCCAATTGCGAAGCTCAGCCGACAAAATGAGCCGATCTCCTTTTACGAGTAGCCTTGACATCGCCTCCGAAGGTAGCAGCTGGGCCACCGCACTCGCGCCGACGCGCGGGAGCCCCCGAGCTCGCTTCACGGCCTCGTTTGACCCGGCAAGGCATGCCTGTCCACGCCTTCAGCGTAACGAGCGGCGCATATGTACCGTCCTCATTTGAATAATCGTACAATTGTCTCTTAACTTTGTGCTTAGAATTTTTGTTTGTTTGCGGGTTTTATTGTTTGTGTTGGTGCACCAAGGGGTAGACCGATGTGGTTGTTTGTGGGCACCCAGAATAAAGAATATTATATTATATTATATCTTATGCACGTCTGCAGGAAATCCATGGAACATTAGGACTAGGGACGTCGCGAACTTTGGTCGAACCTATAGGCTTCGACTGTTTCGGCGAAGCATCGAACTTTTAGAAAGGTTCGACGAAGTTCGACTTACGGAACGTGTTGCCCGTTTACTACCCAAGAATTTTGAACTTTGGAATCCCATCCTCGTCGCCAGTGATGGGTACTAATTGTGCGTCCATACTTTTTCATTGATTTGTTTCGTCTGATTGTACAGTGACCTTAGTCTCATCGAAGAGCCTGCGCGTTCTTTACGTGTTTCCATTCCCAGCAATTCTTAACTTAATTTTCAGCGACTATGATGCTCTAATACACGGGGAAGTTCATTTGGACACGTACGAACACGTTGCATGGTTCCTCGCTTACTTCGTTGGAACGGTTCATCCATCCGACAGCCAGCAAGCACGCTCAAGAAATCTGCAGCGTCAACTTACCCGCAAGGCACCAGAGAGGGAGTCAATCGTTGCAATCTACGGAGAGAGATCGGCGAACGACGAGGCGGTGGAAATATGTTTATGCCTACAACAAAGCAATCTGCGGTATCAGGCTGAGCTTGACGTAAGCACATGGAAGGTCATATTTAATGTGTGAGCGCAGATCTGTTTCTTTTTTTTCCAAGTTCAAACTTCTTTTTGTATTATCGTTTGCCAAGCTTTCTCCGTAGAGTAGATTGTAGAAATTTTTCCCACATGCGTTGAGGGAAAGTAGACTCATGATAAAATAGACAGCGCGCAAAAAACAAGGAAAAAAAGAGAGGACACGTAACGAGAGACCAGTGCATACTCGTAACTGAAGTTTTATTGAAACTTGGGAAAACACTGAGACAGTTCCTTTCGCCGGCTGTATACATCCGTCGCTCTGGGGTGTAGGAACAAACGGTCCCGGAACTAATGGTCCCGGAACAAATGGTCCCGAAACTAATGGTCCCGGAACAAATGGTCCCGAAACTAATGGTCCCGGAACTAACGGTCCCGGAACTAATGGTCCCGGAACAAATGGTCCGAACTAATGGTCCCGGAACAAATGGTCCCGGAACTAACGGTCCCGGAACAAATGGTCCCGGAACTAATGGTCCCGGAACTAATGGTCCCGGAACAAATGGTCCCGAAACTAATGGTCCCGGAACAAATGGTCCCGGAACTAATGGTCCCGGAACAAATGGTCCCGGAACAAATGGTCCCGGAACAAATGGTCCCGGAACTAATGGTCCCGGAAACAAATGGTCCCAGAAACCTAATGGTCCCGGAACAAATGGTCCCGAAACTAATGGTCCCGGAACAAATGGTCCCGAAACTAATGGTCCCGGAACAAATGGTCCCGGAACTAATGGTCCCTAGTCCAAGGTAGGAAAGAAATCGTCCCGTAAGAAGATTGCTTTTGAAACTAAGATATACCATGCAATATACTTCATCCGTTATGCGAATCAGTGATTTCCTGGTCGAATGAAGGATCTCGTCTCATATTCTGAGGCCGGTTATTTTGAAGAAAGTGGTCGGGTATTGAGCTTAATTTTATTCAAAATCGTCAGAATATTTTCGAATTGAATACTGTCCAACAGTTACTCTCCTTTTTTGTTCTTAGCTCCGAGACTGAGGCAGGAAAAAGGAAAGTTTCAAGGTAGAAGAAAAAATGAACAGTCGAGGACACGTTTCTAACACCAGCTCGCCTGTGCACTCACTGCATTATCACAGTTATCTCCTAACTGTTAATTTAGTGACCTAAACGATATTATAGGAGTTACTACTATTTTCATATAAGGGGCTTCAGAATATTTATATCAGTAGGCTTTCTTGAAAAGAAAAATGAGTACCCCTAGTCCATATCACATGAGCGAATGACGTTTTGGCGAACTGCGAGATTTGAGCTAATCGACGTTTTAGTGAATAACGGGGGCGAGTGCTAACCCACCTTCCCGCGCTGCGCTTACTCCGCTTCTGCGGCACAGTCTGCGGCGGCTCATTACAAAAATGTGAAGCCACTTGGCCCACTCGTAAACGCCGCTTCGCGGCGGCCGACTATTCGCTAAGTGTCATTCGGTGAAACGTGGGCGTTCGCTAAAACGTCATTCGATCAAGTGAGTGCCTCCCCTGTTGGAGCCATGAAACTCGAATTACTTCCATCTCGTCATGACGCGTGGTGGTAGCACATATAACGAGCGGGTTTCCATGGCCCAAAACATTTCTTAGCTTCCCAGAAAGCTATAAAACCGGTCCAGATTCGTGCAAACAGCAGCCTCGAACATTCGCCGAGTGTTTTTGGTTTCGTCGGATTTATCCGAAAACGCAAAAGCATGTGGCGATATTTATCTGGAACCATTTTTCCTAGTTTGTACTTGGGACCATTAGCTGTAGGACCATTGGTTTTGGGACCATTTATTACGGGACCATTTATTCCAGGACCATTTGTCCCGGGGCCATTTGTTCCGTTTCTCGTCGCTCTGCGGTATGTCGTGCCAGTTGTTTTCAGCGCACCAGAAAAATTGACACAGTTCTGCAGGCAGGTTCGCGTTTCAGAGAAGAAAAAGTGTTGTTTCATGTGGAAAGAAACATTCAAATCATTTTGTCAACTGCCGAGTCGGCGTCGTGTACTGCATTCCACTGTCTTGCGGTAAGGCCTGTGTGGGCCAGACTGGACGTTGTATTAATGATAGACTGAGGGAGCACTGCAACTCCCTCCGTAACGCTCCGTAGTTAGCAGTCCACTGCAACAGGTGTGAATGTGCTCCTGTTTTTAGAAACACCAATATTTTTGGTACGATTTAAGGAGCAGAGAACGAGGCGAGGTTTTAGAGGCTTTTATTATCAAAACTTTGGGTGATGGCTGCATAAGTCACCCGTCCCTTGCTTTGACAGATGCCGAGGAAGCATTCTTATCTGCGACAGTGCCACAAGAAGTTCCTTCGTTTTGTACATTAGAACCGGTAAAAAGGGGGGGGGATAGTTGAATGACGCATGTACAACAGGCGAAAGGAACTATCTTCGTGTTTTCCCAAGTTTCAATAAACGTCAGTTGCGAGTCAGCACTTGTCTGTCGTACGTGTCCTCTTCGTTCCGTCCTTGTTTTTTTTTTTTGCGCGCTTTCTATTTTATCAAGAACTGCTACCAACAAGCCAAACTTTCAACCCTGCTGCCGGAAAGCAGACTCTCCAGATTGCAGGGCGTGGCTCATAGTGTTCAAGCTTCTTGCTTCGTGATTGGCTCTTGGAAATTCGTATCGTCGAATCCCGCAATCTCATTGGCTGCTGAGCGATAATGAGATGCTCGCGATTCGCCGCACCCTGCGTTTCTTAAGATGTCAGCGACTATAATGGCTATAGAGAGCAGAATTAATTTCGCCGAACCAAGATAAGCAGACAGCATCGCGCCCGAGTTTTGCAATTCAAATCCGGTACACGAAAGCGCGTTATTGGGTCGTGATGTCAGTCAAGGAAAGTTTGTTACTTTGCATCAAATCCCGCGGCGGCGGAAAAAAAAAGGGGGGGGGGGGGGGGGGGCAACACGAAAACGAGAACGAACCGTAGCAGAGGATGTTGAAATCAAAACCGGTTGAGAAACCCCTCAACAGCCGGCGATGCCCGAAACCGAAACCAAGCGTGAAGCAAGGCAACGCCCCTCAAAGCGAAACCAAGGTGGTGGGACGCATTAAATGTTTCGCGGCAATTTTCCAATTCTGCAATAAGTGGGACAGCAACGTTTCAGGGTTCGTCGTGACCGGAAAACCGAACAGAAAATGAGGCAGACGACCACCACCACCTAGAAGGCAGGGCCTGCACCTTTACCCCCCTCCCCAAATGTCATCACTGATGATGATGATGATGACTAGGCGTTCCACGCAGCGCCTCCTAGCGTGCGTCAGCGTCGCCGCCAGCCCCACCAGCACGTCGTGTAGCGACTCACTCACAAGGAGCGCAACGTACAGTGGGCGGCGACGCCAAGACGGACGCGTCTGTCGCTTTGCGGCGACGCTCGTCGAGCTTCGGCGTGTTTGCCGCTTGGGGGCGGGTCGAGAATCAACTACCGATGACGTCATACGTGGGCCCTGTCTTCTAGGTGGTGTTGAGACGGCGCGGGGTAGGAGTTCGTTAATTAAATATTCCCCGGGAGAGCGGGGAACGTGCGTTGACCAACCGAGAGACCACACGCGTCGATGCGCGTGCGTGCCTCGTGCTGAGGCCCGTGGAATGTCAAGGGCGCTCGACGTTGTAATTTTGCCGCGTGTGTGTTTAGACAGCCATATGTTAGTATAGGCTTCAAGGGGCGTCCCATGACTTCGCTAGTTTGTCGTTGCATCTGCAGTCGAGGGTCACACGCGACGGTGATCACTGAACATCGCTTACATATATGTTCTCCATTTTCCATAAATTAAATTTTGTATAAAACGGGTTACCGGTGACAGAGCTTGAAGGCAGTAAGGAGTGATGGTTTAAGTTTGCAGACATTGTTTTATTAATGCGTTTTGTAGGTTATTTTGATGAATTCTAATATATATATATATATATATATATATATATATAAAATGATGTTTTTTATGAACGTTTTGTAAACCCACCCCTCGATAAAATGACTCACGGCAATGGAAGCGTTTATTGTAAATACATAAAAAAAATAAACAGTGGTTTCGGGGTGTAAATTTAAACTTATTGTTTCATACTTTTCTCCCTATTTGAGGGGGAAAATGGGCTTCAGACGATTCGATGTCACCGTACGTATTCACGCGACACGATGTCAAGTCGTGGTGCCATGACCATCATTTGAAGTCAACTCCACCGCTGTGTTTATATATATATATATTAGGGTGCCTTCATGTGCGCTTTGCTTGGGGTGATGACATCTGGCCATTTTGTTTCTAACGTTTATTTTTATTTTTTGTTCACAAGCGCGTGAAAGAGCGTGCCCTGCACGCGCTCGTGGCGTTGACTGTGCTACAGCGACATTTTGTTTCCGGCGATTTCTTTGTATTTTCCTGTGAGCGCGTGCTGTCGGCATCGGGTACCACAAACGATGGCATCACCCTTAACGGAGGGACATCGAGGCACTCTATATATATATATAGTTAGTCTGTCGGTTCCTCAGGGAAAGAGAGCTGTCGGAAAAATTGTACCACAGGAGCGGAGATCGAACCCTCAACCTTCGCCTATCCTGGGCGGCGCCTTAACCGATTAAACCATCCCGGCCATTTTTCTCATGAAGACAACTTGTTCTTGATATAATCGTATTATTAGCTTCGTCATTCGCTGGGATCTTTTTATCGTTCGCCAGTGACTGTCTCGCTCCATGCTCAACAGGAAAGCGAACTCGGATACTTTTTTTGTTTTTCTTTCCAACGTGTTCTGTGCTGTCGCGCCATTATGCCCGCTGTTGTTTGACCGAACTGCACTTGTGCGTGCTTGGTAATACTTATCATTATAAAATCGATACTTCGTTTCGCGTTCCCACACTCGGTTCGAAGCAGTCGGGTCTCTGAATACAAGATCGAGTTCTCCACTTCTTCCCATCAAATAAACACGAACGAGTGTGTGTTTGTGCAAAAGCGGTGCTTCATGAGGTATACCGCATCTGGCTCGGGCCGCCAGAAAGCAGGATACGTTGTGTCGATCGACAAGCATCAGTGCCTGCCGTGAGTAATAAAACTGCTATATGATACGAAACATTCGCGGACGGGTGATTCCGACTATTATGTCTGTTGATCCGCGCTGATAAGCCGGTACCGGAAGCTCAGATACTCCGCGCTGACTTTGATTTCGAATAGGATCTCTTCAATTAAAGAGTCGACGGAGCGCGATGGCCTTGAACAAAGCCGCGAAAATACGTCACGGGAGCAATCGGATGAACATGCGGAGCGCATGGGTCGTCTGCTTCCTGCTCCGGCGGTTGCGGTGCAGATCAGAACGTCGAGCTCTGATTGGCTGCGATTGGAAGGAAAGGGGTAGATCTCAAGGCAACTAGCATCGAGGTCTACCTACTCTCCTTTCAATCGGAGCCAATCAGAGCTCGACGTTCTGATCTGCACCGCTATACCCCGGCGCAACAAGCAGACGAACTTGCCCTCCGGTCAACGACACCTTAGGAAACGCAGAGTGTAACGAATCCCGTGAATGTCATTATCGCCCTGGAGCCAATCAGGTTGCGACATTTGCCGATTAGAACGCCAAAAGAACCAATCACGAAGCAAGACGGCGAACATCATGAGCCACACCCTGCGTCTGTCAGTGACCATGGCGATCATTCGGCACGGGAGGCCTAACCTATGGCTGCGAGTCCAGTCCATTGGCGTCTGATTGGTGGAGGCGATTGCCTCCACCAATCAGACGCCAATACGTCACTACCGTGACCTTTTAAGATGTATATATAAATGTACAACCTAGCTGCCGAAGGATGTCCCCACGAAGCGAAAAGCGTGGACAAAATAAGCTATATTGTAGCAAAAACTGTACACATAAAAAGGTAGGCGTATACCTATAGTCACAGCGAGAACCGCACAACGTCGCTTGTTATGTTTTTCGGCGTTTTTTTTTCTTTCTTTTTCTATTGATTAATGTTGAAGTTTTATTTGTCGCGGAGACATACGCGTTACAGCTTCGCTGCCCTCGGCGAATATTGGCCGGCGCCTCTTTGAGGATTGGCAATTGTGCCACCATCTCCGACATAAAAACAAAACAAAAAAAATTAAGCGTCGCTTGGACCGCGCGTGCTTCTGCGCCATTCACAAGCTCGTTGCTGCTGTTTCGTTCCGGAAGGAAATTAAGTGCGTACGACAGACTTGGCTCGGCACCAAGCTATACGATCAAGCGGAGACGGTCGCCATGATGGATGGGCGGGCGGCCTTGAAAGGATCAAGTCAGGCATGGCAGCGGATTCGCCGCTCATTCGTCGCGGACCACTTCGGCGCCTTTAAAGCCACTTAATTTGTATTTACATTTTTTATCCGTATTTCATTAGCCGTTTGCTGGGGCAGCAGAGGAGCAAAAAGTGAATGTAAACACCTGACAAAGGTTCCGTATCCCATTACAGGTTTCAGCCGGGCACCACGCGCACAAAACACTTACATTCATGTCCGCTACTTTTTTTAAATTTTATATATACATATGGAAAGGGGTGGGGTGTGGGTGGTTGGGGTTGGATTTAGCCTAGGTGTGTGTTAGTTGGTGTTGGAGGTCGCTCGGGTGGGTCGATGAGTCCTGGAGGTGACACCCGCTCGCCTCTGTCCGTGCTCGGTGCAGGACCATGTCCGGGGTCTGTCTGCGGCTGGGTTCCCCGTCACCGGAGAGCCGAAGCAGCGCCGTCGTGTCCCTGCTCAGCCACGCCAGGACCCCGAAGGTGCCGTACAGCGAGCAGAAGCGCTCGCTCAGCGCCGCGCTGCTCGACGACGCCCGCTTCGCTTCCAACGGGGAGCTGCTGCAGACCATGGAGAAGGGAGGTAGGCCTGCAGACCACCGTAGGCGAGTACGGATTGGCCCCGACTACTGCGTCGGCGTTCGACTCGTGCCCTGGCCGAGCGAGCACGAACGCCAGCCGTGTGCTGACGCAGCACTCGGGGCCAAACTGTGCCGTGGCCTCCTGTGGGTGTCGTAGAAGGTTCCAGGACCGCGGCCTTGTTGCCACGGTTGTTGCAAGTCCGATCTGACCGGACGTGTCTCGCGCAGTCATGTACCCCGTGGTGCACCTGCTCGAGCTGCCTGGGCCCTTCGCTCCCCTGGACGACCAGCTTCTGGGCCAGGACTACTTCGGCGAACACTTCGCACTCCAGCAGGGTGAGGCCGCAATGCAGTGCTTGGCGGCGCCTGCAAACACGTGGTGCCTATAGAGTCACCAAATAGGCTACGCCTCAGGAGTAGCGACACTTATTCACCAGCTTGGTATCATAATTGCCACACTCGTTTTCACCCCAAGGAAGTAAGGAAGTTTTGCACATTGTTCATACGCCGCGCGAAGTAGTTCTTACAAGATTTGCTTGTCGAAGGAAGGAGCGATGCTTTTGGCGTCTGAAGCGTCTACGTCTTCGTAAGGTAACATAGATCTATAACCTAAAACGCACCTACATATATCACTATTCTCTGCATAAAGGAGGAAATTAATAATGCTTTGCAAAAAGCCGGAATTGTTTAATTTTTTTATTGTGGTTTGAGGTGAAAAAGAGTATAGTTATATCTGAAGCTTTTTGTGAAATCGCAGGGAACGGATTTCCATGCTCCAAAAATGTTAAAACAAGCCACGACGTAGCGGGATGATATCATTCAATCTGTTTATTTGCACCTGTACAAGTACAGGTGCCGAGGAGGCAGACAAAAAGCCAACAGTTGTTGGCTTGATAATGTCTGCTCTCTCGCCTTCTTTGAAAACGAGCTACAACATCGAAAATATAACTAACGCGTGCCTCAAAGAGATAAAAAAAAGAACAATCTGGTCGTAAGTGTTTATTCCACACTGCTGGTAATAGTAACAAAAAGACAAAAGGAAAATGAATTGACGGGGAGGAAAAAATAATATACTTTTGGCTTCTAGGCTAGGTGGCGCAAGCTACCGCCCGTTATAAAAGCTACAGTCGGTAGCATCCATCCGTTCTAAGCAATGGTGTGAAAACACTCCTTATTGATTTGAGAGTTACGTGTTCTATGTGAATATCACCTCGTACGAAGCTGTTAAGGGGGATTCTAGACGGTGTCTTAACATTTCAATGCCATAGTTCGACTTTCAGGAACAGTCCACGGATAGTCATGCCGCAGGTTGTAAGCGTAAGTGTTTGCGGTTAAATCAGATATGTCAGTTAGAATTGGGGCATGTTAAGTTTATTTCCAGTTATGTATCCAAATCGCGACTTTCTGCACTGTTCGCCACTTCAGAAGCAGTAAAGAGTGCATATTCACAGCTTTGGTCTGCGCTCAAGGTGCGCGGGTGCACGGGCGCGCCCACTGAAAGTTGTCACCACATATCGGTTGCTGTCGCTTCTACTTCGGAGCATGCTTCGAAGCCCATGTTTTGAGCAGGGTGAAGAATAAAAATCAAGATGGTTTATACAAAAATATATACAGGGTGTTTTTTTAAGCTTAACAGATTTGTTTAAAAAAGCCGTGAAAGTTACACTTATGCCGCTTGTAGAGGTGAGTTATACGGCCAGGGGGACATATTATAGGGGGCTAATCGTAACGATCAGTCGGCTAATTAATTAAAATTTGTTAATTAACTTTTTAATTAATGAAAATAGACATATGGTTCCAATTAGAAATTTGTTCAGCGTCATCGAAAACCCTAAATCAGTCATTTTCAGAAAGACTTTGAGCGCGTGAGAACCGTAGTAGTGCACTGAATTTACCGCTCGTGGAGCAGGTACAAAGCTAGAGTTGCGATAAGGCGCCCGCGCGATTTTTCTGTCTCTTATCTAGCCCCAGCCTTGTACCTGCTCCACGAGTGGTAACTTTAGTGCACTACTACGCTTCTCAAGCGCTTAAAGTCTTTCTGAAGATGACTGATTTAGGGTTTTCGATGACGCTGAGCAAGTTTCTAATTGGAACCATATGTCTATTTTCATTAATTAAAAAGTTAATTAACGAATTTTAATTAATTAGCCGACTGATCGTTACAATTAGCCTCCTATAATATGTCCCCCTGGCCGTATAACTTACCTCTACAAGCGGCATAAGTGTAACTTTCACGGCTTTTTTTAAACAAATCTGTTAAGCTTAAAAAAAACACCCTGTATATATATATATATTTTTTAGCGTTTATCTATCAGTGTTTACGTCCCGTGGGCATTTATTTTGTATTTTATGCAAAGAGTGATCAAGCAGGAAAGATATTATTACAGGCATAGTGATAAAAAGTCACTCTCTTTTAGCTGTAGTGATTTACATCATGTAAGTTTGATTTAAATAAAATAAATCTTATTTATTCGATTTTCTTAAAAAGTACATAATTTCTTTTTTCCCTTTGGCTTTGAGCCATTTCGGTCATTCGTAGAATATTTGCTAATACCTCTTTGATATTTCTGATCACGCGACGAATTTGTATATCCCCGTATATGCCGAGCATTGGTTATCGTAACGGGGTTGGCCAGTCCCTGAATAACCTGCCGCTACGCCTTAGGAGAAACCACCAGTGCGAGCACGACAGTTCAGCGAGTCTGCTTTGCATGCCAGCTCGTCAAGTGAAAGCATCGTTGCAGTGCGTTGATGCTTGATACATTGGCTTTCTTTCATTTCATTTCATTTATACCCTCAGGGCCCGAAGGCATTACAGAGGGTTAGAGCAACAAGAAGGTTAATGCAAATAACATAATACATATTAGACACACTCAGTAGTAAAGTTAAGGCGATACAGAGTATAACATCGAGGTGAATCACGTCATCATTTCTCTTCACACGGGTGTCTAAGCACATCACGTGTCCATGTCATCAGTCAAATGACGACATCGCAACACGAACCCTCCCCGTGACGTCAAGCGTTACATGACACTGGTTCACCGTGCACGCAGGTATCTACGAGGAGATCCGGCAGCACGTGCTCGACGACCAGAAGCACTACACGCGGCCCAACGAGCGGAGCACGGCCTACATACTGGCCGGCTTCAAGGTGCTGGACGGCACCTTCCGCGACGTCATGGAGGACAACTGGAAGGACTGGACCGGCGCCCGGAGCCTCTACATCAACCTCAACCAGGAGTTCGGGCTCCACCGGTTCTCGCTCTACAGGCGCACCTGTCCCACGACAGACTTCGCCACCTTCTCGTACGTCATGCTCGTCGAGTGTCGGTCCGTCAGCGCGGACAACGCGGTGGGACTGCTGGACTTTGTGCAGCGTTTTCGGTCGCACCGGATGTCCGGTTATCTGTCCGTCTACGCCGTCCGCCATCTGGGGCTCGAGTCGTACAGCAGCTCGAGGTCGGGCCTCCCGTTAAACGTCAACGCCCGGTCCGACTGGTGGAAAGTGGTCCAGGACGCCGTGGCATCGAGCAGCGCCGGAAGCACGTCTGACCTGTCCTCCACGTCCGAGTCGACCAGCTCCGAGGACAGGCTCCCAGCGCTGAAGAGTAGTTACCAAGCGGCCCGCGTCGCCAATCTGCCAGCGCTGTCCCAACTCCCGGCCGTTGAAGAGACGAGACGGTCGGTGAACACCGGCCGGAGATGGCAGCAGGGCAGTCCCATGACGCCCATCTACGAGAACCAGGCGGGTTACAGAACACCCTCCGAGTTGGGAACGACCATAATCTCGAGGTCGGTTTCATCCGGCGATTCCACCAACGGCCTCGGAGAGACGGACCTGTCTTACTCGGTTGGTGATTCGTCCGTTCTGAGCAGCACTGTCGGCAGCGGCTCGGACATGGAGATGGAAGCGTCTGGTTGGGACCCCCGTCCGTCCAAGGGGAGTGTGCGGCGAGTGTGGTTCGAGGACTGCTGTCTTCTGGAGGATGTGATAGCGCAGGCAGCTGAACGCTGTAGCCAGCAGCATGCCGATCGGTGCGAGACGCGGGGTACTTCTTCGCGCTCTGTCGCCGCGAGAGCGAAAGAATATCTCGAGTTGGATGAGATGCTTCGAAACCTTCAGTGCGTCAGCGTCGCTCCTCAGCCGTCGTGCCGAAGAAAGCTGTGGTGAAACATGTTTCACTCTGCACCTACGATTGCCGTGTGACTGACCAAAGACGCACTGATGAAACAATTCGTATCAACGCACATGTAGGAAACAACAATAGAATGAGGCGTGCGCGTATGAAAAGCGTTGGATATTTTGGCGAATTTCTGGCCTTTATGCATGATACCGTTTGCGCGATGCAGCTTGCACGATGAAGTTTGAGAGTTTATGCACGATGCAGTTTGAGAGTTCATGCACTATGTAGTTTGAGAGTTATTTCTATCTATACTAAGATAGAATCTCCTGAAGTCGTTAATAAGAACCAGAAGTGTGGTGTGTGGGCGTCAGCAGTGCAGCCGGATTTTTCCTTACTAAGGTTTGTGAGCATTCTGTACGCAGTTGTAAGGATAGCTAGTGCAAATTAATTAGGTTAGTATACTGTATACTTGAGCTGACATGCAATTAAGTTACAAATACAGTTACAGTATATGCTCCTTGCAGTTGTGGCGAGCTACAGCAAGAAACGAAAGGCAATAAAAGTACTTGTGAATTGCTTCAGGAGGTGGAGGTTATGGCGGCTGCGACTGCCAAGATACTGCAAGAGAACAAGCCGTTCAGTCATATTGGCGTGAAATACACAATTTGCGACGCATTTTTGACATTGTGATACCGAAATGTTGACGCTGAGCGCTACGTGGCATGGAAAGGTTTACTCTCATCACCAAACAGCTGAGTTATATTACAGGTGGGGCATCAGTCCGCCATAGGCGCCTGCTTGTAGGCCTTTGAAAATGCTTCGTAACTTGCAAACTGAAATGGAGAAATGAAGAAACTGAAGACAACGGTGAGCCGTCGCCTCCCCTTTACCCCCCCCCCTTTTTTTGTCTAAAAATAAATAAATAAATACAACGAGATGGTGAAACAGAGCAAACGAAGGAGTGTGAGGCGTCTGTCTGGGAGCCGCCTGGCCCATATGCCCTTCAAGGGCCACGAGCAAACAAAGCGGTGTGCAGTGCTACGATTCCGTATAGGCATCTTTGATACGATTGCACGCAACGTAAAATTAGTAACTTAAAAAAAAAAAGGTGCTCCATTTCTTGAATGGCTTCACGCCCGTATGATCGGACCTCAGGTGTTGCACGCTGTCTGAGGAGTGCATCTTCCTTGTCACATGGTCATCCAAAGAGTCTTTAGAAATGTTCGTAGCTTACACATGTGTGAGGAAAACATGCTTTGAAGGGTGTCCGCAGACAATAATGTAATCATGTCTGAAAAGAACTCCATGTCTGTTGTATGACGTATGAACAGTGTGAGTGCGATTCTAGTCTGCTCTATCTCTCTCTCTCTCTCGTCACCGCCAGTGCACAAAAGGGCTGCTTCAGAACGTGCATATACATTCTTCAGAAACTTCATGTAAGGAACTGAAGGAATTGCCATTAGTTGGCAAATAACTTTGTTGGGACCGATTGTGTATAGCAGGAAAGGTTCGATTAATGGTAAACTGTGCAGGCCGTTGGGGTTCAAGCCGACGCTTTGTGTAGGAGCGTCGTGCTTTTGAGCGTATCGGAGACTTTTGGAAATGGCCCTATTGTCACCGCATGCATGGCTGTGTAACTGACGTAACGGAAAATATAACATATCAACAGCCGCGACTGCTTTTTTTTTTTTTCTGGGCGCGCAATGCTTTTTTTTTGGGGGGGGGGGGAATCAACGGGGCTTGGTCAGCAAAACTTCCCTTTCAGGTACGACACACTACTGCGCACGTGTGGATTTATCTGATGATTTCCCATCGAACGTTACCTATTTTGTGTCCGTACGTTGAAAAACTTTCAGCCTTTCCACTCTGGCGAAGAAGGAAGATCAGCGGAGCTGTACTGTGTGCCGCCACCTATGAGCGACGGCGGCAACCAGACAATCGGCAAGCCGGTTGTCTGGTTGCCGTCGCTCCGATTCCTTACGTTACATTACGTAAGCTTACGTGCAAGCCATCGGGATATCTGTGCTTCATATCAAGCGTGGCTACCAATTCGAGAGGAGGTATACCTGGCAATAATGATATTCGAGACACAAATCATTTCGGTGACTTAGACGTAACACAAGAAAGCCACCAGTCTTTAAAAGTTAAACCTAGCTCAACTCCTTACATTACGTTACGACGAGCCTTGTGTCCTTGGTGGCCACGGTAACTCACCGCCCTAGCTCGTCGTCACCGAAACTAGGTGCTTCATGTGCGCTTTACTTGGGTGATGACATCTGGCCATTTTGTTTCTAACGTTTATTTTTATTTGTTGTCCAAGCGCTTGAAAGAGCGTAGTCCCTGCACGCTCCGTGGCGTTGACGTGCTACAGCGACATTTAGATCTTTGTATTTTTCCAGTAGAGCGCTGCCGTCGGCATCGGGTACTACAAACGATGGCATCACCCTAAACAGAGGGACATCGAGGCGCTCTAACCGAAACATTCGTGTTAGAATGTAGCGTGCCAGGCTATCGTTTTGAATTGGTAGCCGCGCTTAATACGAAGCACAGATTTCCCGGTGACTTCGACATTAGCTTTCGAATCTTAACGTAATGTAAGAAAACGGGTCTGTGTGAACCAGCTATAAAGGCTGGTTCACACAGACCCGTTCACAAAGACCCGACAGTCCTTGAATCCACGATATATATAGCCTCCTTTCTTGAAAACGGGGTGGTTTTGCAAATGTCTTGATTTTGCGAGTGGTACTGATCTCCCTGCTTATATTCCTTGGATAGGGCATATGTGTAGGTGCTTGCTGGTGATGTTCGATTGCCCAATTATATCGTATGTCAAGATTGGCAGTCTTGATGGTGTCGAGCTCAGTTTGCGGAAGCACTGACTAAGTTCACCGTTAGCACGCGGCAATGCATGCAAGCGCGAGCAGCATGTTCATGAGAGGCAACTTTACAAGGCACGTGCTTGCCGACATGAGCGCAGAAAAGTAATAGACTCTTTCCGAAAGTCATTCTATATACCCACCCCGTGCAAAGCTAAACCCGACGCTCTAATGTTATACTACACGCTTCTCCACACCAGAAGAAGCGAACATTTTTGAAAGCATACAGCAGAAAGGCGAAAAGATGATGGTCCATTTACGTCACCTTCAATTCACGAAATCGAGGGTGCTTGATTTAGCCAAGCATGATCTCCTATCACCTCCATTAGAGCGGCAATATTTGAGCTTTTGGAACTGCCGCAAGGTGACTGACTTTGGAAAGGGTCTATTGTGTTGTATGTATGTATAGACGATTGCAGGAGGGTATCTGGTCGCCGCCATATGTCTCTGCTCGTGCGGGCAAGTGCATGCAATTACGAGCTTGCCAAAGATACGCTCACGCGCACGCTGCACATGCTTGCACGCATGGGGCACCATTGAGACGCCATGCTTGCAATCGTCTATAGACAACAGGAAGTATCCTCCATACAACGCGGTCAAAGCTGTTGGCGCGAACACGGGGCTTGACCTCGTTGATCATTTGCACTCGCTCTCGCGCGAACGAAACTGTTATGGCGGCACTACTGTCGCATTCGTAGTCTAAAAAAGAAGGCGATGGAATAAAGGTTGTTTTTCACTGGTACTGGAGCAGGGCGGTCGACTTCAGCTGCCATGGCAGCAATACAACAAATAGACCATTTGCTGTGTTACCTGCACAGGAGAATGCAGGGATTGTGCTCCACGCGCCGCACGCGCACGCCTTCCCTGGTATAAAATATTCGAAGTAAATAACCAAAATAAAGCGTTGACGAACGCGCGTGCAAGATGCCATTTGTTTTGTGTATTTGCTTTAGAAAATCTACTACTGCTGAGGCCAGCACGTGCGGCGCGTGGAACACCAATCCCTGCATTACCTTGATGCTTGGGTAATACTGCAATAAGGTCTATTGGCGACGAGTGATGTACCGACAAGCATGAGCCTAGTGGTGCGCCTCCTTTCCTTCCCGCTCCCGGGAGACCCGGGGGCTATGTGGCGCTTTTTGGACCCCCAGGAGACTATGGAGAAGGAAGTGACGTATGCGTGTAAATGAACGTATCTTAGCAGATGACGGTATCTTAGCAGATACCGTCATCAGCGACTCCACCAATCAACATCCAAAGAGCGTTGTTCACGTCACTTCCTTCTCCCTAGTCTCCTGGGAGTCCAAAAACCGCAACATAGGGCCCAGCTGTTATCCCGTGGAAACAGTGGCGGCGGGTGTTCAAAAATTACCTGTTGGTTTCGGAGGGCGATGCCCATGAACCTGCTTGGCGGAAGGCCTTACTTCTACATTGCCTCGGTGTTGAAGGACAGAAAGCCTTTACATACTTCCGGAGACGCATCCTCCGGGACCACTGAAGGAATCAACTTCCGACACGAAGACTCCAACTGCGCCGGACGAGTACGATGTCGCTTTGGCGGCCTTGGAGACCTACTTCGAGGCAACTTTGAACGTGGTCGTTGCACAACAACGCTTCAGGCAGCAAGCGCAGCTACCGGGGGAATCTGTCGAAGTATTCGTTGCCGAGCTGCGAGACCTGTCGGCGGACGGCGAGTTCGTACTCTTGGCGGTGGAGTTCATCCGAGATCAGCTGGTGGCGAAGACCACGAGCCAGCGGTTACGAAAGTGTCTACTCCTGGAAGGGAGTGGTCTAACCCTGAACCGAGCGTTGCCCATCGGTTGACTGGTCGAAGAACCGGTCCGGTACTACAAAGAACTCGTATCGTCCTCATCGGCGCAGAAGGTGGACGTATAAGTTTACTTCGAATGCGGAGCGACCACGGCGTCCACAGGGAGAATCTTCATCCTCCACTTCGAAGAAATGTTACCGCTGCGGGTCGTCGGGACATCACGCAAATTCCGCTACATGCAAAGCAAGAGGGAAAACGTTTGCTGGATGCCGTCACACAAGCAAAGGGGGAACTATCAGAGAAGTTGCGTGCTTGAATGGCTCTGACGAGGATGTTCTTAGTATTCCTCACGTGCACGATAAACCGAAGAGCGGTATCATTCCGGTTCAAGTCGAAGGAACACCCCTATCAATCTTCGTTGACACAGGAGCAGCAGTTTCCATAATGTTGGAAGATAGTTACAAGAGAAATTTCAGTTGTGCTTACCAGCTGCAAGGTACCGTGTATGTCCGCAAGTTTGTTTGATTTTTCGCAGCGGAAGATCGCCGGAGCAGGGTGATTTGTTGCTGCTGTCGGGTAAAAAGAGCGCAAGTCTTCTGTACGCTTCTACGTTGTCCCGAACGGTACGGAAATACTCGGCATTGACGCCATCGCTTGTTTGTCCTTCGAGATCAGCGATAGCGTGTTGAAATGTTCCAACACCACGTGCGTACCTTCTGGACTCCTCGAAACTTGGTAGGTGACTTCGCGCACCTTTTTGACGGAACCCTCGGTACCGTGAAGGGGTTCGCTCAGCAAGGTGAAGACATGTCAAGGAGTCCACCCCGTTTCTGCCAAGCTGCGAAGACTTCATTTTTCTGTCAAAGACGAAGTCTCCGAAGAGCTCCATGCGACTTCTACAGGCAGGCATCATCGAGAGCATTGATAAGTCCGAGTAAATCTCGCCGAACGTGGCGGTGCAAAAAAAAAAGAAGAAGAGCAGGAAAGTTTGATTATGTGTCGATTTAAGAGAAGTAAACAAGGCCGTCATAACTGACGGCTTTCCGTTGCCTCACACTGAGGAACTGCTACAAGCACTGGTCGGAGCTAAGTACTTCTCACGCCTGGATCTATCGAGCGCGTACCATCAGGTCCTTTTGTGCCTGGAGAGCCGAGACCCAGCTGATGGCATTCATAACCCACGATGGACTTTTCAGGTTCACCAGGGTTTGTTTTGGGTTGGCCTCGGTTCCTGCTGTGTTCTAGAAAATGATGACTACAATCCTGAAGGGATGTCAACAAGTAAACTGCTACCTAGACGTTCGGATGTTCTTGAAACTACCGAAGAGGAGCACCTCAAGAACCTGCATGAAGTTCTTCGTCGCGCATCAGCGAAGCGGGCTTGAAGCTGAACGGCAAGTGCATCTTTAATGATCGGGAACTGTCATTCTTGGGGCATGTTATCAGCGAGCGGGGAGTTTCACCCATGCAAAGCCTAGTTGACGCGATTGTCAAGGCTGAAGCACCTACAGACGTCACCATGCTACGTTCGTTTCTGGGTATGGTCGGCTGCTACGCCAAGTTCATCCTTCGGTATGCAGAGCTGGCAGAACCACTACGTGAGCTAGTACGCAAGGGTGAACCTTTCAGTTGGACGGCTGCTCGGGAAGACAGTTTTCAGAGACTGAAGTCCTTACCTTCCTGTGAGCCTCTCCAAATGTTCGACCCTAAGCTGCCCATGGTCGTGACAACTAACGCCTCAGCATACGGCCTTGGAGCAGTACAACAGCAGAAGAAAAATGGATACCTTGTGACCGTCTTCATTGCTTCTCGAACTCTAACGCCACAGGAGCGGAAGTGCTCCGCTGGAGAGCGCGAGGCGTTGACCTGTATGTGGGCTTGCGAGCACTGGCGTGTTTTCTTGTGGGGTCGGCATTTTACGCTGCAAACCGACCACCAGTCACTGACATGGGCGTACCAACCGGGGGAAGCAAGGGAAGCGCTTGCCCCCCCCAGCACTCAGAGGGGGGGGGGGCAAGGCATGTGTTTTGCCCCCATGAAACAGCCGCCACTGGGCAGGGCAAACACCGGCCGGCGGCGCCCAAGGAATACCAGGGCACCGCCTCCCGACCCGCGGGGGCGTATTTTTAACGCGCAGGCAATACAAACATAGCAACGGCGCTCACGCCGGATTGGCTGGTTCGTGGAGATAGGCGCTGCCGCCGTCAACATAGACAGTGGTTACAATGCGAGTTTCCGAAGCGGTAGCGTAACTTTGTTGTAAAATGTCTGACTCATACGTAGCAGACCCGGGTTCTATCCATGGTGTGGGCTTACTTCTTCTTTTTTTTTTCGTCGGACATTTTGTTTTGTTGAGGCATTTGTCGATACTTACAACATTTTTTTACGATCAACGCTGAAAAAAACGAATGTTGTCGACGCGCTGAACTAAGTCGTACGAGACTCTATTTATGGATGTGCATGGGGGATAGCGGGGCTTGGGTTGCCGGTTGCAAAGCAGAGTGTACGGGGGTAGAAAGGGGGGAGGGGGGGGGCTAAGTGGGTTAATAGTTTTGTAATTATCAGCGGCGTGAACGCAGGCCGGGGGGGGGGGGAGGTTAACGCGCTTTGAGCGATACACGCGCCGTCATAATCTGAAATTAAAGTTTCCGCGCGTTGCCGAGCAGCCAATCCGGCGTGAGCGTTGTTTTATAGCAGGTTACAAGTCAAGAAGGTAGCGGCAAATGCCCCTCAAAGGAAATCATATATCCCTGCGCCACCCCGCATCCAATAGTGTCCCATCGTTTCCGTGACGTCGCGGACAACGCGGTAGGAGGGTCTTGTCTTTCTGTACATATTGGCTTCATCTTCCGACTTTGACTTACAATTGTGAAAGCCACGAGAGGGAGATTAGAGTTTTCCATCTCCGATGGAAATAAATACGACTTTCGGGGATTGGGTTCCCCCTCCAATGAATGCAAAGGTCGCTTTCTTAAAAAGTGGGATCGGAGACAAGTTGGCATCACTCTGTAGTACTCTGTAGCCAATATATATCCATTGAAGCGGAACAAGCAGCGTTTCCAATGAACTCTTTATTCTACTGCGGAGGGATTTGAAACCGGCGCATCTCGTTTGTGGGGAGAGCTTCTCCTGCCTTCTTGACTTGTAACCGACTATAGGGGGTCTATCACCTGCGCCGTAAAAGTTAGTAATTGACCGAATCTGCCGAACTTCAGATTCTGCAATGTTCCGCACATGCCGAAATTTAGATGGAAAGTTCGGCAAGGATTCGGCAAAAATTCGGCAAATGTCTGCGCACGCCCACGAACGCGACGGGGCCATGGATCGCAAATGGACGCCGCGCAGTCGCGCGGCTACCATCGTACAGTTTAGTACAACGAGCGGTTACGGCGAGGTGTGGAGCAGGCGACACGGTAACTGTGCGTTTGTGAGCTTTTGCGAGCGTGGTTCTCTTCAATATTTTCTGCCTCAAGAACAGAAGATCGATCAGTAATTTACGCAGTCCACTGCGCAAGTGACAAATGATGCGGTGCATTCGGGTAACGTGATTTTTCATTTGACATTTTTAGTTGATGAATACTAGCGTGGTTGAAACATTGTGGAAAATTACGCTCTGCTCTCAGCCCACTGCCGTCAAACGGGGCAGAGTCATGAGAGCTTGCCAGAATGTACGGGACGCAGCTGGCATCCTCGTCATAATGTGATAGATGTTTTCCCCTTCTTTTCTTTCCTGTTTACGCACTTTCTGTAGTGCGTATATTCTGTACATTTATACATCGGTTTTGTTTTTTCACATGCGGTGGCGGGCTGGCAGGCGCTCTGCGTAAGGGTTTTCACCTATCTGCCCTGCCCCGCACACCACCACATGGGCCCCTTCCAGTATGTGCAAATACAATTATTATTGTTATTATTATTATTATTAAAACAATCCTATTTTCAGCTCACAAGTAGTTTGTGCCAAAACAGAATAATATTGCTTTTTAGTTCGGGTTATTTCGCGATTTTCATGTATCCGCATAAAACTAAACACAGAACTATCATGCTCGACGCTGCACATCTGACATTCCTAACTCTCCCCATCTTCCTAAATGTTCGTGTGTGCCTAACACCAGAAACCATAATTTTAAAGGTTAAAAATGGCACGCTGCGAATATGGAACGCACACTTTCATGCAAGTCTGACGTCAAGTGACTCAAATCGAAAAACATGCATATTTACAATATTGTTCTCTCTTCTGGTGAACGCTCAGCAACCGTTGCATTCGTTTTCGCGCACGAAACGGCGACTCCCTGAGAAAGTAAGAACACAGTATTTCCGCCTTTATTTTAAGAATCTAAACACACTTCGCAGGCGTGTGCTGATGAAGTCTCAAAATCAAAACTCTCGTAGCGTGATTCATGACTGCGCCGGCTACTACCTGTCACGCCACTTTCTGGAAGCAAACACTAAAATTGCAAGTAAACACACAAAAGCAACATCGAAACAATTATCTTGCAGAATATCACTTTATTTAGTAATAACTGTGCCAATAGGCACTGCATGTTGTATTTAAGCTAAGAAAAAAAAACATAAACCTATTTCGTGAGAAAAACCTAAATATCAACATTAAGTCTGGTAACAGTATTTTTGCCGAATCCTTGCCGAATCTTTAGAAAAGTTCGGCAAAGTTCGGCACCGCTGAATCCCAAGATTCGTCGCCGAATTTTCGATTCGGCAAAAGTTCGTCCCATCACTAGTAAAATAGTAACAATATGCGAAACGGGGGGGGGGTTGGTTGGTTGCCCCCCTACTCAAAAACAAGTTGGTACGCCACTGGTCACTGATGACATTGTTGGGCTCGCAAGGGACTGGCCAACGACCATTCAGGATTGCAAGATGGTATGCTCGTTTGCTCGCATACAGCTTCACCGTGGTCTTAAGAGAAGGGAGAAGACAACTTTGTGGCAGATGCTCTTTCGCGTATGCCTCTTGATGCGCCCGGGAAATCCAGGAAGACGAGGCTGTCTGTGCCATTTCTTTGTGTGTATCGCAACAAGAGTTAGTCGAAGAGACTCGGCAGGACAACCGTCTGCAACAAGTGATTGCTTTGACAACTGCAGCACCTGGCCACCAAGAAAGGAGCTGCATCCTGACCTGGCACCATTTCACCAAGTAAAAGAATAACTTTCTATAAGTGGAGACCTTCTGTTTCGGGGGGGGGGGGATCGGGGGTTTTGGGCTAATGTTCCTACCGCTCTTACCGTAAAGATTGTGGAACTAGCACACGAAGCTCACCCTGGAATGACAGAACAAAGCAGCGGGCTTCGTGACACGTATTGGTGGCCTGGATTGGACAAGCACATTGAAACTGCTGTTAGGTGCTGCAGTGTTTTCCAAGCAGTTGACAAATCTGCAAAACCTGTGGTACCTCCTCTACATCCTAGTTGCAGTTCCGTCTTCTCCCTGGGAAAAAGTGCGAGTAGACATTGTAGGGCCCTTTTCCAATGCTCCAAGCAACTGCCGGTACGCTGTAATACTAATAGATTATTTCAGCAAGTGACCCGACGTGTGTTTGACGGCACTAGTGACGTCAACAAAGATCATCTCGTTTTTACGGGCAGTGTTTAGCCGGGAAGGCTACCCTACTGAACTTGTGAGTGATCGTGGCCCTCAGTTCGTTTCTGCTGAGTTTGAAGCATTTTGACAGAACGGAGAGTGCGACACACCTTCTCTTCGGTGTACCATCCCAAGAGTAATGGACAGATCGAACGTTTCAACCGTGTATTCAATGACTTTGCACAAGTCAGTGTCCAGGAGCAGCGACCCCTAGGAAGGTGGTGGTGGAGTGCCTAGAAGTCTACCGTTGCACTCCTCACGCAGCAACAGGCGAGAGGCCAGCGTTTCACTTGCATGGACGCCATCCAAGGACGAGGCTGGACATCGTGGGGGCCCGTCCAAGAATTACTTCGATGAACCAACAAAGAGTCTGGGAGAGCTGCGACAACGAGTGACTCAGTACCAGCAGAAGTTCAAGAAGTATGCGGATGCTCGCCGGAGAGCCAGAGTCAGCGTGCTGAAACCTGGAGATAGAGTACGGGTCAAGCTACCAGGACACATCCCAAAAAGTAGCCTCAGCTAATCTGCACCTTTCAAGTGTGGTGAAATACATGGGAAGAATTCCTACCGTCTAAAAGACGGGAAAGGGGGAACAGGAAGCGGCTCGTCGTCATACCACCTCAAGCACGAAGTCACCTCCTAAAGCTGTCCTGGGCCACATTTCATGGTTCTCAACGCCATCAGCGACCCCATCATCAACCGCCTCTCCGCATTTCTATGGTCGCGCAACCACAATCACCTCCCGCGACACTGTTGGAGACTGCGTTGCCGGCATCTCCATCGACCTCGCCAGCACAGGGGTGCCCCTCATCAGTTCGCCCAGTTCAGTGGCCATGGAACCAAGACGGTCTGCCAGACAAACCTCCAGACCACAAAGATTGCGGGATTTTGTTTCATATTACTGTTCTTATTTCTAATGTTGCACATAGCATTCCTTTTATTCTTGAAGGGAGGAACTGCTGTGTAATATAGGTGCTTTGTAATATAGGTGGGTTTACTCAGCTATGTACAAAGAATGAGATGAAGTGATGCGTCTTGAGTCCGCCCGAAGCCCAGCACGAGATGCAGAGCTCCCGCTCTCTATGCGCTTCGTCGTCTTCGAACCCCGGCTATCCAACATCTCCCCTTTTCCTTATTGTCCAAAACGACTTGGTGGCTTGACCAATCTTCCCGCTCGTGTAGTGTACCCACGTTGTGGCTCTACGTCAACACTGAGTGGTTCATCGTCACCACTGAGTGGTTCATCGTCCTGGTGGCCGTTGTGTAAGCTTGTACCTGGCAAATCATCGTACGACATCTCATCGTCCTCCTTGTTTTCGCTTCGATCAATAACCAGAAACTTCGCGTTTCGCCGGACAGTGCCATCCTTTGTGGATACCCAATATGAGCGCGGCGAATCGGCTTTCTTGAGTACTGTCCCCCCTTTATTTAGGTCCTTGATCCAGACTTTCTGTGATGACTGAAGCTCTGGCAGGTTCCTAACTCCATGATGCCTGTTGAAGCCAGACGCTTGCTTGTCTTTTGCTTGTCTCTCGCTCTCTTTAAACAGGGAGAGGTCAGGTGTTTTCGGGTTGAGCAGATGTGGTAGGACCGGCACCTGGGTTCGAATCTTTCTGCTGAACAAGAGCTCTGCGGGACTGAATCCACAAGCTAATGGTGTAGCACGATATGCAAGAAGCGCTCTATAAGGATCACTTGACTTCTTAAACTTCATTTTTGCTATCTTGACGGCCGCCTCTGCTGCACCGTTACTTTGAGGATACTTTGGGCTTGACGTGACGTGTCGAAAGCCCCATTCTTTGCTAAATGACACGAATGCCGATCGAAATTGGGGGCCATTGTCTGTAATGACCGTCTCAGGTATCCCGTGTCTAGCGAAAATAGACTTTGCTTTTAGAATGGTTGTTTCCGGTAATAAGTCTTCGAGGAGGGCTACTTCGAAGTATCTAGAATAATAATCAGTAATAAGGAGATAGTTCTT
Source organism: Ixodes ricinus (assembly GCA_037355805.1). Taxonomy (NCBI): domain Eukaryota; kingdom Metazoa; phylum Arthropoda; class Arachnida; order Ixodida; family Ixodidae; genus Ixodes; species Ixodes ricinus. The sequence goes on from JAZHYW010043361.1 coordinate 47,044, forward strand.
GCCTTCCGCGTAGAAGATGTCCATGGCCAGCTTTTGCCAAGGGCGTTCTGGGAGCGGAGTTGGGATCAGTGGTTGGCTTCTGTGCTGCCTCTGGTGCAGACAGCTGGCACACCTTTCAACCGTTTCTGTAATGTCTGTAGTGATGCCAGGCCACCAACACGACTCTTTGGCTCTTCTTGAGCACTTGACAACGCCCTCGTGTCCATCGTGTAGAAACTGCAGTACTGAAGGTCTCATTGAGAGGGGTACAAGGTATCGCGAGTTTCTCATTATTATGCCGTCATACAATGTAAGTTCGTCTTTGAACTGCCAGTATTGAAGGCAGTCCTGAGATGTTTTTGATTTGCTTGTGGGCCACCCTTCTGTTATGTACTTTTTCAAAATGCTCATGGTCGGGTCATTGTCTTGAGCTGCCGACAGTTGTTCCCGACAGACATCTGAAGCCGGTACGTGATGAATGAGAGCATGCTCGAATTCTGTTATCTCTTCTGCTATGCACAGGCCGTCTTCATTCTTGAGAGGTTGTCTCGATAGGGTGTCTGCGACTACGAGGTCTTTTCCCGGAACATGTTCCATTGTGAAGTCGTACCTCATCATCCGGAGACGCATTCGCTGAAGTCTGGGTGTAAGATCGTCCACAGGCTTTCTGGTAAACAGTGGTACGAGAGGCTTATGATCAGTCTCAATGTGAAAGGTTAGTCCTACAAGATAGTCCTTCAGCTTTTCGCAGGCCCAGGTGATTGCATACGCTTCCTTTTCTATTTGAGAATAGCCTCTTTCCGTTTCAGATAATGATTTTGAAACGTAGGCAACTGGTCGGAGAGTTTCATCTTTCTGATGCTGCATGAGCACTGCTCCTATACCGTAGCTCGAGGCGTCTGCTGATAATATTGTCGCTTTTGTTGGAGAGTAGAGTGCCAAGACTGGTTGAGATGTCAGGCTTGATTTTAACCTCTCGAACGCTTGCTGCTGAGGAGTTTCCCAGACAAATTCGACATCCTTGTGGAGCAGCTCTCGCAAGGGTTGAAGTACATCTGCTAGGTTTGGTATAAATCTTGCAATAAAGTTTACCATACCGAGGAACCTCTTTAGCTCTGTTGTATTCGTCGGAGGAGGCATGTTTAAGATACTTGATATTTTTTCATTATCTGGGCTTACACCCCTGTGATTAATGACGTGTCCAAGGAACTGAATTTGTTCCTGAGCAAACACGCATTTCTGTACGTTTAGGGTGATCCCATTTTCTTGCAATCTTGTGAGGACTCTTCGGAGACGAATGTCGTGTTCCCTCCGTGTGTCGGCCCATATCAAAATATCATCGATAAGGCACGTGACTCCTTCCAATCCTTCAAGAATTTGGTGCATCATTCGCTGAAAGATCTCCGGCGCGCAGGAGATTCCAAATGGTAGTCGATTAAATTTGTACCGGCCAAACGGTGTGATAAAAGTCGTAAGCAGCGTCGACTCTGGGTGCAACTTGATTTGGTAGAAGCCTGAATAGGCATCGAGATGAGAAAATATTCTCGCCTGCCCAAGAGTCGCTAGAAGAGGTTCCACGCTCGGTATCGGGTGGTACTCCCTCAGAACACTTTTATTAAGTGATGTGTAATCAACGCAGATGCGAACATCACCATTCTTCTTGGGAACTACAACAACAGGTGAGCACCAGCTTGTTGGTTCCCGGACTCTGGAAATAACACCTTCGTTCTCCATCTTTTTGAGCTGCTCTTCAACTGCTTTCTGGAGTGGAACTGGTATGCGTCTCGGTGACGACAAGGCAACTGGATAGGCATCAGGTTTTAGCTTTATTTCGCACACGTATGCAGCTTCCCCTAGGCCCTCAAAAAGCAAGGGGTACTCCTTGATTGGATCGAGAGCTTCTGAAGTCGACAGCTGATTTACTCGTTGGATTATGTTTAGGGCTTCTATGAGGTCCAAGCCGAGCAGTGGCTCATTGACATTTTTTGTTACATAGAATGCGCCCGTTGTCTGAGAGTCCTTGAACGTGACCGTCGCCTGCAGCACGCCGAGAACATGCAAGCGTTCTTTTGTTGGTCCAAGAAGAACTTTATCCGCGTGTCGAAGACTGCCCTGGTCTTGCAGTTTGGACAGTAGGTGCTCCGGCAAGACAGAGACGTCAGCACCAGTGTCCAAACGGAAGCTCACATCTTCGCTCCCAATACGAAGCAAGACTCGCCATGGTGCGCATTTGCCCGGGGACGTCACGGTTCCTGTGAAGTAGAAGTCTTCGTCAAGGTGCCTGGAAGTTGTAGGCTCTGAGATTTGATGCAGGAAGGTCGACTTCGATTTGCAAACGCTTGCGAAGTGACCCGGCTTTCCACATTTGTGGCATTTGCTCTTCGATGCTGGGCAGTCTTTTCGTGGATGAACGTCATGGGCGCCGCACCAATAGCAAGCTTGAGAATCTTTTGCTGTCATGCTGTGCTTTTCTACAGGTGTGGTGTGCCTCTTGGATATCTTGAGGTGGTCGACTTGAACCTGATCAGGTTGCGTGGCATCCTCTTGTCTGAGGGCCTCCTGCTGTTTTCCGACCATTTCAGTTTGCTTCGCGAGAAGAACTGCTCTCTCTAGCGTCAATTCACTCTCTAGTTGTAGCTTCATGGACAACCGTTTATCGCGAACACCAACGACAATACGATCGCGAATAAGCTCATCGTTGATTTGGCCGTACTCACACTTCTTGCTCAGTGTGTGTAGCGCCGTGATAAAGTCCGCGACTGGTTCACCATCTTTTTGGATACGAGAATTGAACATAGCTCGCTCGTAGACAATGTTCTTTTTGACAATAAAATGTGTCTCGAAAGCTTGGATGACGGATAAGTAGTCCTCAGCTTCAGAGATCGGAATGTTGAGCGTCGCATAAATTTCCTCCGCTTTAGGTCCCATCAGGTAAATGAGAGAATTTACCTGGTCGGCCTCAGGCTTGACGTGCAATCCAGATGCCGATCGAAAACGCTCCCAGCGGCGCTTCCATGTCAACCATTGTTCCGGATGAAAATTGAAAGGTTCAGGAGCGCTGAGCTGATATGGCATCGAGGAGGTGTCTTGCACCGATGAGGTGGCTTGTCCAGATTGCGTCATGAGCAGGCCTGGGTCTGAACGATGTAGTCAGGAAGACCTGGTGTTTCTTTGCGAACTGGGCCGCTCACTTCTGGCGTCGAAGATAGCTGACGAGTCCCAAAACTTCTGACACCATGTTTTGTAGTATAGGTGGGTTTACTCAGCTATGTACAAAGAATGAGATGAAGTGATGCGTCTTGAGTCCGCCCGAAGCCCAGCACGAGATGCAGAGCTCCCGCTCTCTATGCGCTTCGTCGTCTTCGAACCCCGGCTATCCAACAGCGTCACTACTGTCGCATTCTGTAGTCTGAAGAAGGAGACGATAGAATAAAGGTTGTTCTTCACCGGTACTGGAGCAGGGCGGTCGACTTCAGCTGCCATGGCAGCATACAACAAAACATGGATGAAGCTACGCGCTTGCGTTAGTAGCTTTTAGCGGCGAGATGTTCTGGTGGCGCCCTTTCATGGTTCCCCTCAGACGTCATTACTTTGCGAACAACAAGTTCGACGGTGTTTGTAAATAGCATATGGTGGAAGCTTGAAATCATTGCGCTCTCAAAGCGAACACTGCCAACACCGTCAAAATTAAAATTCTTTCATTCCTTTTATTTCCGTCGATGATAAATTCTTTGTCTGACGTCACAGTCAGCGTTCGGCCAATCGTGGAAGGCCGACCACAGCGACGCTTTCGGTCGCGCACGTTTGCAAGAAAGGCTCCGTGCGCTGCCATTTTGAGCGATGCTGGCGCCGCGTAGCGTTTCCGCCATGTTGAGGTATGCGAGGACGATATGAGTCTGCGTCTCGCTGCATCGCCGATGGCCGACATTAGCGCACGTTAGCGACGTACTTACTGTTTCGAAACGCAGGGTGAGGTATCCGCACAACAGTTGTGACATCAAATATTGTAGAACGAGGCATGTTTAAGGGTTGGGGCTGACTTTATGACGATCGCAGCATCTATTCCAGCACATCGTGGAAGCCAGCGCTGCCTCTGAGCGCAGTATCGTTGATGCAATGGCCATGCGGCTTCTGACGGGCCTCTCGTTTGCATTCTTTGGGAGCTTCTATATTTTCTTTTTGGTTTTAACTGGGATGAAAATAGCCACGTAGCACGTGCTAAAAACGCTTCCAAAGACAATAAGGGTTGTTCTGTTTTTTTATTTTTTTTATTCTCGTATTCCTTAAAATATATTCTTCTCTTTGGCAAGAGAAGCTTGGCAACATTGTACGACAAGCAGCGAACGTGCTGGCTGGAAAGTAGGTCCGCCTCACCTTAGCGTGCGGTGCGAGGTTAAGCCGCGATCCCACTTTGACGGCGAAACTTATCTTTCAGCTGTAGATGGAGATGCCCTGCTTGCAATCAAACTCATGCGGTGCCATTGGCTCGCGTTTGACAATGCTAGTGGCAGTGTATATATGTTACAGATGTTACCCGTGGTAGCACGTGCCACTGGCACTGCATCGCAATTGCCCCTAAAAATATATATTTGACGATTATTTTTAACTCAAGTGATCACTTGAGTCATCGAAAGATAGCCCTCAAGGGCGATATTTCGATGCAGAAAATTAGAACAAGGATTCGCATTTCGCAAAGCTCGCCCCCCCAAAAAACTCTATTTCCAAAGTTTGAACTCCCGATGGGTGACTCAGCAGTAGACGCGTTGACTAATTTGAATAAATAAAGATTTCCTTGATACTCTGGAGGCTACACTTTCACGAGTCTCTGAGTGCGAACTGCTTCGGGGCAGCAATCGTTGATCTTCCCGTAAAAATTCAAACCATCCAGAAAACACAGGTCTAAGGTAGTGTACGCTTTTTTGCCCATGAGACTGTATTCCTATTCGGCACGCTCTTCGCGGCTAGGAGTTTGGGAATCGCCGCCTGGTGGAATTTGTTCACACCCCAAAGTGAGGATACTTTAACTACCTGCTGGTACAAGTTAAAGTGCAATGTCAAGCTTCTATGCACTATGAAAATTAACACATAATCGCTTGGGTAGCACATGCACCACCAATAGTGAGGAAAACAAAGGGCAATGGTTTTTATTCAGAGTGCGGCGACAGTGATGTTTAGGTTACCCAGCCGAGCCGCAGCCGTGGTTTTCACAACAGGATGTCACGAGAAAATGCATAGAACGAAGCAGGGATTTATTTTTGAAATTCTACTTTTATATTTTGCAACAAAAATTTCATAACGGCTGAAACGCCTTATTTTTGTTTTGTTATTTAACAAAAACACAAAATTGCATTTTTGTATTTTCACGTAATAAGAAAAAAAAAAATGCGTTCACCTTCCATGTACGGTTGCATCGAAGTTCCACTAGTAGATACGGTAAAACCTAAAATATTACACCCATGTTCGAAACGAAATTAAAAACGCGTCGCGTCGCGTTGCTGAGCAGCGTGACCATAGCAACCGTTGCTCAAGCTGTAACGTGGCGGCGCGGTATTCGGCCAGGTCATAACGTCAGAGGTGGTTGCTATGGTTACGCCGTTCGGTTGCGGGGCGCGACGCGAATTTCACCGATATCTGTCCCAGGCTTACTAGTGCGTTTTTTAGTTACAGCTCGACGGTCGTTCTCGCGAACAGTTGAAGGCTCGGTCGAACCCCGAGGACGCCAAAGTCGCCAAGTTGCAAGCGACTCGGGACCACCTCGCGGGCTCTCCTTTCTTCCAACACAGGGAGCGACAGAGCCGCATAAAGAACAGCCAGCTCTGTACCCCCTCCGTGTCCTTGTCGCCAGTCTCGATGTACTCGTGGGCAACTCTGATCGCCCACAGAGTCACGGCCGATTCCGTCTTCTCGACAGCCGTCATGTTCAGCACCAGCTGGCTGTCGATGTCGTCCACGCAGAGCCCCACCCGCGTCAGTTCCGGCCCCTTACGTGAGAGCAACGGACCATGCGCGCCTCCTTCGATGGCCCATCTGAGCAAGCTCGAGGCGAACTGGACGCCCAACGTCCCGTAGTTTATGCTCAGCTCCTCCGTGTCCAGCTGAAGGAACTGTTCGCCCAAGCATGACGTCGGCACCACGATTCTGTTTTTCCGAAGCAGGGTGCGACTCGACAGTAATTGCCAGCGCCACTGCGGAAGGGCCGAGGCCACGGATCGTTTGTTCGCGTTCCGCATGGCCCAGGCCGTCATCTCTACGAAGTCGTCTTTCTTTACGTCGGGGACGTCTTCGGAGACGTACGAGACCAGGTTCTTGCTGCCTGCAAGTACAGACCAACGCGCTGTTAACAAACAAGTCGGAGTTTACCACACATTACGCACCGTGCGAGCGCGAAGAAACAACATTGGTGTGAAATGATGTTTCTGCGCTTGCGCCGTGCCATGGCTCCGGCGCCGGGCTGACAAGCAGAGCCGCCCCTGCAGCCTCGTGACGTACTTGTACAACCATACTTGTACAAGTAAGGTGGTTGAAAGGAAAGAAGAAATTCTTTTCGGGAACAAGCCTCCAGCCATGGCGGGCGTCAGAGATTGCAAATACGCACGGATTAGCAAAACAATTACCATATTTTGCGGACTCTACTCCGCACCCAGTGTATAGTCTCGCAAAATCAAATTTGGAGCCAAAATGCTTTGCTCAAATTCTCCGACGCTGTGCATAGTCCTCACGTCGTGCCTAACCCAAACGTTAAAAAAATATCATCCACAGCACATCTTGACAAATGCATGCTATATTAGCTCACAACGAAGTTCGTCTCATTAGTTTCATTCGTCATGAATATACCGTCATCCAAAAATCCCTCATGTCTTATCACAGTGAACGATCTGGGAAAAACAAACAAACAAGTCCTTGTATCGTCCGCATCTGTATACGTATATATAGTCCGCGCCGGGTAAAACGTCCACTTTTAATCGTGTGTGGTCCAGTGAACGGGCACTAAAAATTTACTCACCAACTTTTTAATTAGTGAGTTAATGAGTCAATTTTTGGGAATACTTAAAAGCACGTGCGAAGCGCGAGGGTGAGCCAAAGTTGCCACTCTTGCAGCAGGCAAAAAACATTAATGATTAAAAAAAAATCCTTGTGTTTTTTGGCGAACTTCAGCAACATATTTGCGCTCACATCCCGACGTCCGCCGTGGCTAGCAATTCGTTCGCGATTTTTTCTTTCTTTTGTTAATTACTTTATTTGTAGCGAATTAAGTATTCGCAGAAACACCCGGTATCTATATATACGGCGAGCAAGTGTTCTAAAATGCATATTTGTCGCATCGGAACGTAAAGAATTGTGGCACGCCGATCAAATGGAAACATCGAGAGCGCGGATAGATAAGGCGTGATAACGAGACAGCTAAGCTCGCGCAGTGAGTGGCTGAGGTCGGGGGTAGACAAACGCACGTGGGTGCATTTGGGGTGGAGGGTAAAGAAACGCACAAGGTTCGGAAAGAGCAGGCGAACTTGCACGGCCTTTGGCTTTAGTGTCACTGAACGCTTAAAGGCCGACGACCAGACTCGAGATTCTGCAAGGCAGAAGATCCTCCTCAACATGGGGAGGAGGAAACCGGAAACTATGGACAAGCTAGAAGGGGAGAGGAGGAAGCGGGGAAAAAAGGGAAAAGTGAGTACTGGTCGTCGGTCTTCAAGAAACGCAAGGCGTAGCTTGTCATATTCGCGCCATTGCCTTCCTGATTCGTTTTTCGGCATTCTTATCGGCTAATGCCGCAATGTGATTGGCCGCGCGGAGCGATACTAAGATGCCTGTGACTCGTTACAACGTACACACACTTTGCGTATCCCCCTTTTGCCGGCCTTTCCTTGTACCCTCTCCACTTTTTGCCTATACTCCAACTTGGCTAACAAGATTATATTTGCTGCAGAAGAAAACAAAAAAAAGAGTTTTATTCGTTGTCACGCCTATGAATTGTTCAACTTGGAGCCCAACTACACTCGTTTTCACCTCAAGAAGAAAAATAATGAAGTTTTTGCGCGTTATTCTTACGCCGCGCAAAGTAGTTCTTTGCGCGGCGTAAGAAGCGATGCTTTTGGCGTTTGAAGCAAGTACGTCTCGATAAGATAACAAATATCCAATCTAAAATGCTTCTCCACATAAATCGGGACGTAGACCCTTTTCGAAATTTGGAAACGATGCACAGATTATGTGCGGCCGCCATCAGTTGGTCATGCTCTCTAAGCACTCATTGGACGTAACTGTTTCGTCAGCACTCGGACTGTACTCGGATCAAATTCGCATTCCACATCAGTGCTGCGTCAGTGCTTGGCGAAAACTCGGAACCAATCACGTGCTACACGCCGGAAGCGATGAGACCAACTAATGGCGGCTGCGCATAATCTATGCTTCATTTCACAATTTGGGAAAGGGTCTATTAATACCGCTCCGCGGGGAGCCAGATTTTTTTAAATTTTTTTACTACGGTTTTTGGTGTGAAAACGAGTATATAGAAATCGACAAAAGGCGAGCGTAAACCCGTGACCTCTGAAAGGCACTGAATTCACGCTAAAGCCGGTAGAGGGAATCGAACAGTCTAAAGGCGCATTCACACTGAGCAAAAGACGCGCGTTGCGGTCGACGTCGACGCCGGCGTCGAAAAATACGAAGCAGTCACACAGGGCCACCCGACGGCGGCGTTTTCTCGTAGCATCTCGCGTTTGTCGAGAGTACACGGAATTTTTTTATTAGTCTGAATGGAAAGCGCCGAATAAACAAGGACGAAGAAAGGGACAGAGACGAAGCGCTTTCCATTCAGTGATGTACCAACTAGCCCATTTATCTATTTTATTCGTCTGCTTCGCGCTATGGCTTCGCGCGATTGTTGCTGCCTTGCCTTCGCGATTGCATGTGCGGTGGGAGACAACCGTCTTCACTGAATGGACAACGGCGATGATTTTATATATACGTTTACACTCCGGTTATACGCAGCATTGGCGAAAGGCGAGCAAGCAGCTTCAGAAGGTGCTCTTTTGCCGCGTTTTTCTGCAAACAAAGCACGGTGCTACGCCGGCGCGTCCCAGAGCCTTCGCGTCCGTACCTTTAACACTGCACGCAGCTTGTGCGAGAGTGTTTTCGATGGAGAACTGTTGTATTCCGTAGTGGTGGGTGCACACAAAGACTACACAACAGATTGGGGGTGATCGCTCCCGCACAGTCGGAGGTAGGAACACACCGCGAACTTCGGTGGCAGCTTTCGCGCAAACGATGAAGAGTAGTTTCGTGGCGTCGTACACGCACATAAAACACTGCTCACAGTCAGATGTTCCAATCGGCTTGCTTCTTTCCACGCTGAAATGCTTCCAGCCACGTTTGGCGAGTGCACGAATCCCCCGACCCCTCCGCCTTTTCGCCTTCATTGTGGGTCGAAAATAAAAACAGCGAAAACATTTCCTAACCGGAAAAGGACGACACGTCACGTCCGGACGCTCGCTGATTAGCTCAAGCGCGCGCGTCGAGGGAAAAATTGGGTTCCGAGGCGTCGTCTCCCTGCGTCGTCCTCCTCGGCGCGCGACTTTTTTCAATACAAAAATAAGCAAAAATTCACCCCACGACGCGCGTCTTTCCGCTGTGTGAATGCGCCTTTAGATTAGGTATGTAGGTTATAGGCCACCTACAGCCATCAATCTCTAGCATATATAGCGCTTATCCGTCTGTCTTCAACCACTACTTCGGGCACAAAAGAACCGCTACAGCGACAGCAAGAAACGCAGCTTATTAACGGGTCGAATGCACGTATACTTGCTTGCTCTTGAGCGTCACCAACTTACAAAGAACTGCAGTTTGACACTTCATGTAACCACCATATTCTAGAAGGAAAAGACAGGCAGCCGGATAGTAAAAGTATGTGTGTGTGTGTGTGTGTGTGTGTGTGTGTGTGTGTGTGTGTGTGTGTGTGTGTGTATGTATGTGTGTGTGTGTGTGTGTGTGTGTGTGTGTGTGTGTGTATGTGTATATATATATATATATATATATATATAATAAGGCATGTCGAAATATTAGGTGGTGAAGAAAACCAGCCGCCTCCCTAAGTACTTATTTCGAACTTTTAACGACAAAATATTCTTAAAATTCAAACTAAGCATCCGAGAAACAGGGATTGTTTGTACCACCTAGGCATGCCTCCCTCCCTCCGCCGTTGAGCGGACGTCGCCACGCCGAAATGCAAAAGCACGTGATGTTTTCGTCATGTATACGTGCTCCGGGGAGGAATTCCTGGGATTTCTCTTTCGCGTGAACACCGCCTAGAACGCGGATGAATTTAATTGAGCGTAGAAGTACCACCAAGGTGGTCAATGATCGAATGCGCGAGAACCACACGGAGCGTCGACGCAAATGCGATGCGTATTTGCGGCGTGTTTTTGTCCCCACCTGGTGAGGTTAGAAATTAAACGGCTGTATACATAGTTAGTCGGTGACAGGTCAAGAGTTTAGGGAAGCTCCTCCCATCTCTTTCTACTTTATCAAAACCAGCGGGTCTTCTCTTCTACAGTGGAAAGAGGCGGGAACACTTTTCTTCGTGTATCGAAATAAAAGTTACTATAGAGACTGCTGCAGGTTTAAAATAGTAGGAATAGACCCTGCCACAAAACTCTCTGCTCGCCATGATTGCTGGTTTCTAGCATTCGCTCTGCTAAAGTGAAAGGGGTGGATGGCTTTCCGGGAGGAGCGTCCTGCCTTTCAAAACCCGCAATAGAGTAGATGTAACAAAAGCACGAACCTGTCGTTTAAAGACACGCAACGGCCATTTTACTGACGACCGTAAAACTGCAGCAAATCCCGGCGGCAGAAACGCGAAACGCGGAAAGGAGGAGGGAATATTATATATGCCCTAGAGGATATGCCGAAAATGTGTGTTTCATATATGCCTCCTACTGCAAGCGCCACGTTATTATTCCCATGTTTCATCCAAAACCGCGGAACCTTGACAAGCTTTTTCAAACGTACCGAAAACGTGGAATTGCAATGGCGCGATGTCATCGTACTGCAGCTGAAACCTCCACGCACTGCTCGATTTGCTGGTTGCGATGTCGATGATGATGAGAGACATCCGCTCCGCTTCTGTCGACGCGTTCGGGTGTTGGAGGTTCTTAGTGATCCACTCAGGCAACACCTCGGGGAAAGTCGAACCGACGGCTTTGAGGCAGTACAACTGCACGTCGTGGGCACTTTCTTTGAAGAGGCGCTGTCTGTCGTGCTTTAACTTGGCGAAATGCCCCACCAGGCAGACAAGAGTGTAGAGTTGAACAACGGCCAGCGGTTCCTTGTACAGAGCATTCAGCATGAAGAAGAAAGTATCCGCTTTGTCCATCCTGATCTCGGAAGACACAATGGTCTCAGCTGTGCTCTTGCGGAACTCGCCAAGAAGCGTCTCTTTCCACTGTGCGGGCATCCTCGAAACAGGAGACCCTTCTGACGTCCCGTTTTTCAAACGTTTCGCCATCGCGTTCAGCGTCTCTTCGACGACCACCACCCCTCTAATCAACGATGCGTCGCTCTCCCCCAAATCGTGCAGCGTCCAGTTTATAACCTCTCTAGTCTTCAGGCCGAACAAAGCCGTCAGTGTTTGTCCTGTCAGCATACTGATGACGCCGTCGCTGAGCTCGAACCTGACCAGCAGATTCAAACCGTGCATAAAGCTCAGCACCATAAATTGCAACACAACATCTTCTGAACTCTTGAACTTCGTCCAGGTCTTGGGGTCGAGCTTCAACATGCCGGTGATCTTGCTCAGGTTAAAATCTTCGCGTTTCATAAACTCGAGGCAGCTTTTGTACGCCGATGTCATGGCTCGTTCCGCCCGAGTCGCCAGGCCTACAACGGGTCCTTCCTCGAGCTTGGAGTGTATTTTTAATATGTAGTCCGCGAAGAAGTCTTCGTCGTGGTTCAGAGTGTCCTTGATCTTGCCAGTCCAGCGTCCACATACGTACGCGTAGAAGTCCTGGCAGGGATCTGCGTTTTTGTTGGCCGAATCCAACAGGAAGGCCTTGATCTGCTTGCAGATCTTCGACGAACACGCCTTCTCGCCGTAGTAAAGCGAGGCGTCATCGGGCAGGCGAACGCTGCTGGGCATCTTCCTGAGCTGCGTGACCAGTACGTAGATTGGGATTGTGATCACAACGAACAGGAGGACCAGGAAAAGGGTGGCGAAACAGAGTCCTCGTGAGGGAAAATCGGTTGCCGGAATCTTGTCGGAGTATCTTGCGGGAGTTGGTGTCCCTTGAATCGACGAACTGCCAACGGGAGACTGCAGCCCCTCTGCAATGCAAAAGACGCGCGCGAAAGGTAAGAAGCAACTCAGTCTCGTAAACTCAGTCTCGTACAGGCTTGAAGAACTCGTAACCGTTACTTTTTCGATTACTCGGGATTCTCAAAACGACAGATTTTTCTTCCGGTACAAAAACGGCGTCTATCGTATTGTCCGTCATTGGATTAGAATCACTGAATACGAAACTACTTATTTTCTGAATGCACCAATTTCGGTATATAGACTATACGTATCCTCCGGCCGTAGTCTTGGTCCGAGGAAGTAGGAAACTTGTACAAGCAAAGGGGGAACACGTAATTTCAGTGCTTCTAAAAGTAATCAAATAACTCTTGCGATCACATCCTAATAACTGGATTTACATAATTACAAAATTACTCCAAAACGCAATCGATTACGAGTAATCTGGTTACTTGAAATGGGTACCGTACAAGTCTGCAAGCTCATCGCATGTATAAGTCTTATTATTTAGGCTCGATATTAAATTATGGTTAAATGAAGTGTACTACTAGCATCCTTCACTCAAAGGGAGAGACGCTCTTTTTACAATCTTTCAGTATTCTGGAAACCAGAGGTCCACGTTTTCAGCACAGACTAACCTCTTGTTGATCGCAAACATTTTTTTATAGACCAACACACTGTTTACAAACAAGTCTGCGCTTGTCTATACACCCGGTGAAAAGTCTTCGCCACCGCACTGCCAGGCCGACAGCAACGCCACCGCAGCAGCGTCAAGTCAGAGCCGCACGTTGGTCTATGATCAGGGGTCTATAACACGGAGCCCGCGGGCCGCATGCGGGCCTTGACTCTTTGGGACACGGCCCGCAAATGTGCCGCGGCTGCGAGCGTGCACGTATCCATTATCGAGCTCTAGATTTTGCATTATTCTGTGTTTTTTTTTAGACTGAGTATTTGTTTGTTGAAATACTTGCTTCTCAGCCCTTTCTGATGTAAATCAACCGGAACGGCAATACCACTACCATAGCCTCCTCTATACTGACAAAGCCTGGCAGATCGCCAAGAGACGCGGCCGCCGAAAGTGAAAAGGTAGAACGGCAGACAACGGATGAGAGGAGAGGCATGTAACGGGCGCCCCGCTGCGGCGAGACGCCGAAAGACACTTGTCCTGAGCGATGAAATGTCCGCTCGTGCTCCTCGCACTACCGCTTCTTTTCTCCTCGGGTTTGAACATGGCCTCCAAGATCCCGAAGCTTTCGCGCTTCAGGATATCGGAGGTTATGGTTTGAAAACCATGTTTCGGGTCTTCGCCGCTGCAAAAGCTGTGCGCTGACTACAGGCCCCCCGATAAATGATCTGTGCTATGAGATCCTCGCGCTCTAAATCTGTGACCAGGCACTCTCCCTCGTCGAACTGCGAGGCTTTGTGAGTATAGAGGAGGCTATGCCACACTACAAGTGCAAGTGTTTCTGCTCAAGAAGGCACTTCGGCTGCACAAACTCTCGCTCATCAAAAACTGTAAAAAAAAAAAAAAAACATTAGTTAGGATTTTAACTGTCAGACAACCTTTTAAATTGCAAGCATTTCCTTATTGTGCTGCAATAAAAATCGTAAGAAATAAAAGAAACGATAAAGATATTTTTTATGTGAATTGTGCATTGTGCAGTGAATTGTGCAACAAGGCAAGGACAGTGTGCTTGCTCTCGTTCTCTTCCAAACTGCCAGTACGCTAGTGTTTTAAATCTTGTTATAACATCAGGTCCAAAGTAGTCATATATAAAAATGAAAGCTAAACATTTTAAAACGGTAAGCTTACAAAAAGCAGGGGGCACAAGGTTCCCTCTCTAGAAAATCTCTGGGTGTCGCTGGGACTGTTGGCTGCTTTGCAACGTGAACATCACTATAGTGTCTGTTTGTTTGTTTGTTTTTTTGTCGCGATACTGACTTTCGCGATACTAAATATCATGCCGGAAAGGGGAAAGGCCGGGTATTCAGAAATTATAGTTAGTTCGGGTGGCTCGAAAAATCACCGGAATACATCTTTAAACCTACTTCATAGAACAACGCTGTAGACGATCACGGGGGAACGGCCCATAGACGTTTGGCAGCAGTCACGCTTCCAAGACTATAGTCCATGACAGGTTAAGAGTGAGGAGGAAGCTCCTCCCACCTCTTTCCACCTTAGCAGAGCGAACACTGGAGAGGAGGTCGCCTCCTCTCCAGCCTTCGCTCTGCCAAAGGGGAAAGAGGTGGGAGGAACTCTTTACTCTTACACCGCGGATGAAAGAATTCTTAGTTTTGGCGCCATGGTCTGACAGTTGGGGGCACGCCTTAGCAAGGCTTGACTGAGACGTTGTACACACGAAACCACAGGACATACTTCCAAGCATCAGTATGGCAAAGAGGAAAAGCTGTTTTCTTTTTACCGGGACGATGAATCTCGTGCTCGAGTGGAGGTTTAAATGGAAACTCTTTGAGGACCGGTTGCTCCTTGGATAATCCCGCTCGTGGCGACCTCTCGTGATGCCGTGTCGCCTTGTGGTCAGCAGGTCCCAAAGGCTTTTTGTGCAGCCTCCCATCGTACTTCTGATGCCCGTCATTGGGCTTCGGACCGCCATGACCTGGACTTCCGTCGCCGTGCCTCGATTTTGGACTTGTTTGACCGCTGGACTCTCCAAGTATTCGAGGTCGATGGGGTTGTGGCTTCGGTGGCAGTTCTTTCGAGGGTTGTACGCTAGGCTTTTCCTGAAAGATAAAATTTTGTTCTGTTTTAATTTCTTTAGTACAGTCGGTTTCAAGTAGGTTGTCTACTTTCCGGTGTTTATTGATATAAAAAAATTGGCGGACGTTTTTCGTTGTTTATTTAGTGTTTCAAATACCGGTGTATTTCGGTGATTTTGTTGTTTCGGACGGACGTTAAAAACGGCGATGATCGGAGGAAAAAACAAATCTCATACAAAACTAAGAGTGGAGGGTTTCGACAAAAGCAGTCGAGCAGGAACACAATTTTCCAGAAATCGGTGTTTTTCGGTTATAACCGATTTTGCATTTTTGACACCGACGGATGTTTATTGGCGTTTCTCGGTTTGAAACCGGAAGGAACTTAGATACCAATGTTCTGGTGGTGTGCACATGTGTAC